>APFE031024381.1:134205-153449 GCA_000404065.3 Pinus taeda | reverse complement strand
GCTGGCAGGGACTATAGTAATCGGTTTTACCCGATAGCATTAGTTCGACACAGAAATCCATAAACTTATTTCAGCTTAAACCAAAGTTTGCCGATACATTTTATTAAATTTTATGTTTGCCGATACACGCAGCCAATGGATGGAACGATCGTCTTATTTGGCCTCAGTACGAGGTATAACTTAGGAAAATTTTCCAAAAGCATTTGGAAAATTGGTACAGGTTCGCCTCAGTGAAGTAATGCTATCTTTGGGATAGCATTAGTTGGTTAACATTTAATGTTAATTGGCTTACATTAAGGATATCGCCCAGGTTACGTTGGGGACAGATGTTATGTCCCTCCACGCCTCCACGCCTGCCATCTGCCATACATGCACGCCTACGCCTGCCACCAACTTTCCTCTTATACTCCCCAAGGTGCGCGGTGCTTGTTGAACCTGGTCGCCTGTGTTCTCGGTAGCATTGTAGTGTTGTGCAGCCTGGTAGTCACCGACGAACTATACATGAAGGCTGAATCATTTATAGGAAATTTCTACCGCCAGTTGAAGATGCAGCGAGAGGACTCTTGGAATCGGCTCTGCGGCATCTACAAACGGAGCAGCTATCAGCACGAACTATTTGCCTGTAATTTACTTCACAAAGAAATTGTTTGTCAATTGAAAAACTAGGCATATATGAATTTTTACAATTCATGGTATCCGATAAAATCATCTGCAATATTTGTTTGTTAGGCCATACTAAAGGTAGACGTCTCCTTCTATTGCTATCGCTGTTGTTTTATTGAAACATGAAACTGGTTTTTGTCATTTATTCTTTGTTTTTTTTCAGTACCAAAAAAATCCTGATTTTATATTAATATCAGATGACACACATACTACCTATAGTCATTTATTCTTCGTTGTCTAAGACTTCTGAATATAATGCATGAACGCTTGTAATTTGAATTCATTGATACCATCATCGATCAAAATTTTACTAAGCTTTTTATTTAAAATATTTATTAAAATCTGTAACGCTGATTATAATTCAGATGAGTAATTAATATAAAATATTTTAAACAGAAAACAATGAACAGAAAACAATGAACATAATTCAATAGACCACTGTTAAATTCTGAACATGAAAAAGATCTGCTACAGGAAAATATTATATCAGAAATTTGAGGTTGTTTACAATGCTGGTTAAACAGAAAAAAGTTATTTCTAAGCTTTAATTTCGAAAGAAATTATTTCTTTATCCAATAAAACATTATATCAGAAATTTGAGGTGTTTGCAATGCTGGTTAAAAAAAAAAACAAGTTAATTCTAATCACAGAAGCTTTCATGCAGGTAAAAAAGAAGAAAAAGAAAACAAAGAGAAGAAAGCGAAATTGCAAGAAAAGAAAGTGAAATTGCAAGAAAATAGATGAGCACCATTTCTCTTCTGAGCTCTTGCTTGTATCCCAGCTCATTGAGGCCCTGCTCGGTAGGGTCGATCCCATTAACTGTGGATTGGCGAGCTTGAACCCATAGGGCCTCGGCACTACCGACAGCAGACATGGCGAAATGTTGTTCCAGGTGAACTGCAGTCTTGTGAATATGAATCCACTTGAGAGTCTCAAGGTCAATAGAAGGATCCCCTTCGCTCTCAATATCGACAACCTGGCCACCCATAACCCCTTCAGAGCCTCTTGCTCTACCCAATTCAGATATCACCCTCAAAATTCTATCGCTCCGAACAGTTCTGCTTGTGGAGACTGCAATGTGCTCAAAGGCCAGTGAAAGAAGTGCATCTCCTGCAAGAATAGCAGTACCTTCCCCAAAGAACTTATCTGGATCACGAAGGTCTGGGTCTCGATCTGGCACTGATGGAAATGCAGAAATTGCGATCTGGTCTGCATGCAATGTTGATAAACAAGCACGTGGCTTGCATGCATGTGGCTTGCGTGGCTTTTTTGTGAGACTCCTTACGGCACAAAGCTTTTTTTTATTAAGTATTTAGTTATTGTAAAGAAACTAAGAACAATGAGGGTTTTACTGTATAGTTGTTAACCCGACGAAGGCTTACACGACTTTGTATTATTTATAAGAGACAATGTTACATCTTAGTTATATTGATTTCTTCCATTCCAATATGTGGCTCCATTAAAAGCAATGCGACCATTCGTGGACCGAGACTCCTTACGGCACAAAGCTTTGTTTTATTAAGTATTTAGTTATTGTAAAGAAACTAAGAACAATGAGGGTTTTACTGTATAAGGCTTCGCTAATTGGTTTACAATGTTTCGTTCCCTGCATGTGCGAAAAGTCAGTAATAAATCCAGTGGCCAATCTTAAAACAAGCAATTATCCAAACATGCCGTAATTTTAATAGCTAATCTAAATATTCTCACCATAAGCTCGGGGATTATCTATAAGCTTGCTGAAGAAATCGTAACCATCCGCAAAGACAAAGTTAGCTCCTGGTAGTTTTTAATTTAGATCCGTGATGAGTTCTTTCATAGCCACATTAAACTTGATGGCATATTCGTTGAGATTCTGTTGGCAACCTCCATCCGTTGTCAGCACCCGCTGCAGTGGAATGCATCCGACGGGTCCCAATACTGTGAAGAGCAACTTGCGCACGCCTAAATGGTGTAGCGTCTGCGCCATTTTATATGTCAATGTCAAGATTGATAACAACAGGAGCATTGATAATGATAGGTCTCAAATTTACGGCCCTCGAAAAACTTACTCTCAGCCTCACGAACAATTTACACCGATTTATGTACAGTGACACCTTCGTCAGTTACTTTAAGACATCTAACGGCTACGATCCGTTTTCGCTGCCGAGTATTGTTTCCGACCCGTCAGATTTTCCTCAAGGCACAGGACATTAAGCGCATGCGTAAACTCAAAGCCATGAGTAGTGGTTCCCCTAAGGTCGACTCCGCCAACGTGTCCATTCCTCTGTCGGACCACATAGCCTTCTTTCCACGTGTCCGCCAAACAAGAAGTTTGTCCTGAAACAGTTGGCAACCGTACGGAAGAGAACGAAGGGTAACGGTTCAGATGATCTTGGTCATCCAATGCGGAGGATGAACTCCGTTCTAGACCTGTTTGTTCTCATGCCTTCGCAAGAAAACGACCTCAGTGGCACGGAATCTGGCCATGGTTTTCTTCGGGATCATGTAATTTGCTGATGGGCTGGGCCAGGGACTAGCTGCCCCGCAGCCCGTCTTGTTTCTACTATGATTCAATCTAATCAGTTTTGAACTCGGATGAGGATGGAGGTCTACTTGAAGTTATTTCATATTTAAAGTGAAACTAATAGAAGAAAAGAAAAAAGGATTGTCAAAAATAAAATTAAAATTAAAATGATTGAAATTATTAAATAATAACCATAGTCATATGTTACAAAATTCTTATATATCATAAACAAATTTCTTAGAGTTCCTTTGTTTTATCAAACATAACATATCTTAGGAGGACAATTTTGTTGATGGAGAGAATTTCTCAGTTGATTAGTGATGGAAAGAAATAATTACGTTGTCAAAAAGAAATAATTACGTTGTCAGTTGATTAGTGATGAAAAGAAATAATTACGTTGTCTTATCAACATATTTTAATAGGGCAATTTTGTTGATGGAGAGAATTCTTCAGTTGATTAGTGGCGTAATTTTTTTTTGTTTTCTATTAATGTAGAATTGGTTATAAGAAGTTTTTATTCTAATTTTTTTGAAATTTTTTATCAACTTATGTTTAAATTGATTCATTTTATTTATTTCTTTATATCTTCAAATAGAAACGAAGTTATTTTTATAATTTTAGTAACGGATATAAATGCTTTATTCAACATCATTATAAGTTAATATATATATATATATATATATATATAACATAGTTATTTAAGATGTAAAAGCTTTATTTAAATTATTTAATAGGGAAAAAATTCAAATAATATTTAATCTAGTTAAATCTAGTTAAGTCTTATAATATGAAGAGTTTTACTATAGTAAATAGAAAAAAATCTAATTCGAAATTTTCTTTGAGTGTAATGCCTAATGACACCCAACTCATATATTTTAAATTATATACCAATGATCTTATATATAACATACTAGAAATCTAGAAAAAAATGTTAGAGGATAAGCCATCCATATATTTTAAATAAATATATATTGTTATCACCTAAAAAATGATCACCTAACCATTTTTAACTAGGTGGATAGAAATACACAATGTAGGATTAATTTTACTATAGTAAATTCACTTTCACCATAAGAAATAATGTAGTAAAACATTTTTATTAACTTATTTCTCATTACCCCTCTCTCACACATGCTAAGTGACTAGGCTACTACTGGGGTCAAAATTCTAGATTCTACTACAGGTCAAAGTTCTATTGTTGGGTTGAAGTCCTGTTGCTTGGGAGGTCAAAATTCTATTGCTTGGGAGGTTGAAATTCCATTGTTACAAGATGAAAGTGCTAGCTCGAAGTTGTTGCTAGAAGGTCATCTTCTACATAAGAAAGGAAGGGTTCACTTAGTGATTAGATGAAATCAGTGTCTAGGTCAAGGAGTCTTGGATCATCTCGTGAAACTATTAAAGGCAGATTTGTTGATTGCTTTTCCCGTAGATAGGGGTTTTTCCGTTGTTGGCCACCTACATCGATTGTCTTTGATCTTTGTGTTATGGTTTTTATTATTGCTTGATGAACTAAGTTAAAATAAGAACACAAGAAAGGTAATAAGAACATAAGAATATCACAAGTAATTATCAACATAAAGAAAATCTTTCTTCCTTTCTGATTTTCTAACATGGTATTAGAGCCAAGTTGAAGAAAAAAGAAAATGGCAACCTGAAGATCTATTGAAAAGAAATTAGGAAGTTTTAGGAATTTGAATAAGGGTCATCAAAATGATATAAGGATAATAGCCTACTATCTTCAAGAACCATGTCTAACTCATTGAAGGGAGAAAAAAATTAGAAGGAGCATCAAATTACAGGACATGGAAAAAAAGGATACATATCATCATCGAAAAGAACAAATTTTTGGATCTAGTCAAAGGAAAAGTAAAGAAGCCCTCAAATGAATGATGCAGAAAATACAATGTTCAAAGAGACAAATATATTGTCCATGACACTAATGGTGGATGGAATACAGGATAACCTCATTCCATCTATATCCAACATAGATTCTCCTCAAGAGATGTATGAGGCCTTATCCAAATTGTTCAAAATTGAGAACCTTCGTCAAATTGCAAGTCTGAAGAATGAACTAAGAACTATGAAGATGACAAAGGATAACACTGTGGAACCCTTGTTTGTAAGAATAACTAGAATAAGAGATGAACTCCAAGAAATAGATGAGATAGTACCTAAAAAATAGCTAGTAATGATCTCACTTCTAGGATTACCAACATATTGGAGTGCCTTTTCATCAGGCATCAACAGTTGGAAGGGAAATCCTATATTCAAAAAATTATGGAATGCATGTATTCCATAATAAGTCAAAATTTCATTAGTAAGCAATAAAGAGAATGAAGAGGAGAAAACTTCAAATGCCTATTCCTCTCATTACAAGAACAAAGGAACCTTCAAGAAGTCTAAAGGGCCTAGAAATAAGGTAGACATATCCAAGATATAATGCTACAATTGTCACAAGATGGGTCACTATAGAATGATTTTCCTGACAATCCTAGGAATACAAAGAGAAACAGGGATCAAGAAAATATTGTCAAAGAGTGATCTCCAAAGAAGAACAAGACAAAAGAATTGGAAATAAGGTATTCGTCGAGATTGGATTGAGAGGCAGCCCTCACCATTTTTCAAAGATAAGTATCTTATTCCTTGTATTATATTTGGTTTCCTTCTCTTATATAAATGTGTTTGTATTAGATGCTAATAACATTTATTTTCATAGTTTCCTTGTTTAGAAAAAGCTTGCTGATATGCTCAAGGGTTATGGAGAAGACCTCACAAGGAAAAGCATGATATAAGTTCTATTGGAATTAATGTCCTATATGGCTTTTCTATAAAACAACTCACAGGTATGTCATAGACCATAAGCCTTGTTCTCTTTGTGATAAAAGTATACTCATTCATTCTAATAAATCTCCTTTACATTACTGACAAGCGTTATGTATAGGACCTTTGAATCATAGAGATTCTTATTTGGTTGATTAATCATAACATTGAATCTACTCTCATTAAAATAATCATGTTTTTGGAACCCTAAAATGTTCTCTGTAAAACCCTAAGCTACGGGTATGCCAATCCTAATATGAGAAACCCTAGTCTACATAGGGTTACTAATGAAATCTAGAAAATAGTATTCTTTTGATGTTTGCGGTTTTGATTGTATGTCAAGTTTGGAATTTTAGTATTGTTATGGAAACCATAGCCCTTTAGGGCTGGATGGTAATGTATTCCTAGACCTTGAGGTTTTGGTAATTAGGGTTTATGATTAAAACCATTATAGTATCGAGAGTAAGCTCGTAGGAATGAAACCCTAGGTGTATGTTTTTCCGTCTGATCAAACCCCTATCCTAATCAAGATTTTTATATGAAGAACTTTAAATTTGTGTCTTGGGCTTACCTAATGGATATTGATATGATTGTGCATGATTATGAAATCCTAGATATGTATATGTGCTAACCTAATTGTTGATGCTCATAATGTGCAAACTCTAGGGTTTGCAACTAAGTCGTAGTAGAGGTTTGATATTCTAGGATATGGTGATAAAATCTAGGTTTTACAAAAAAAAACTAGTAAAAGTTGATCATATTATGTTTGGTTTTATTTGTTTACATATAAGGCTTAGTGTCTCAAAGATGGAATCTAGTTTTTTCATTAAATCCTAGTAGACGTCTAACATATAAGTTCTAAAAATTATTAAATGCATTGTAGAATTGTACTTATTTGAATTTATTCTAGGGTTTAAAATATATTATAAGAAGAGTATGTCATATCTCTGCAAGTAATATTGAGGCCCTAGATATAATGAAACTCATATCTTGATTGAGTTACTAATGTAATATAGGGGTTATAACCAAACTCGAGCAAGAAGTTGAAGTTTGAAATTATGTGTCTCGTGTTGATTCTGAACCTAAATAAGTTTAGGTATTTTATGTTTAAAGTCTAATGCTTCCATATAGCTAAATACATTCTTCTATATAATTATTTGGTTGTACTTGTTGTTTAAGTTGTGCAAGTACATAATCTTCAAGATGTTGAAGAAATTCGTAAGATAAGTTGACTTGATTAGCAA
Organism: Pinus taeda; assembly: GCA_000404065.3. Taxonomy (NCBI): domain Eukaryota; kingdom Viridiplantae; phylum Streptophyta; class Pinopsida; order Pinales; family Pinaceae; genus Pinus; species Pinus taeda. Next base: position 146,219 of record APFE031024381.1, on the reverse strand, counting down.
GCATGATGAAGGAAGTAATATGAATGATGATGATAAAGATGACTCTGATAAGAAGAATTGAAGCCATGACAGATTATCTGATGTCGTAGAAAGTAGTTGATCTCCCTAAGTTAAGACGGAGCATAGATAAAAGAAAGGGTATATCTCCCAAGTTGAGAAGGAGGGAATATTATAGTCATGATGGATATCTTGAAGAGGAAATTGGAGAATGCATATTGAAGTGTTGCTAAAAGAAGGAAAGCAAGATCAGGTTGTAAAATATGTTGTTGCATGCGAAGTAGAAAAGGAAGTTGTATGGTTGAGGAAACTTCTGTCAAGATTCATTTGGGAAGTCTCTAAGTCCTACTATGATAAATTGAGACAATCAAGGAAGCATCAAGATGTCTAAAGACCATGAACATTTGAGTTTACTTATGTATGTTTTAAAGGATATTATTGATTTGGGTTATGATTGTTTAGGTAAATAGCTTGAAGGTTTGGAAGCATGCTTTACGTTACTGATATGTTTAAACGAGAGATATTTGATGTGTTGAGGCATTGTGTGTAATACAAAATGCCTGGGAGGACATTTGGTCAGCCCATGTGTTGATGTCTAGTTCCCGAAGTAGGGAGGGTGGCATTGGTAATAGAGATCTAGTCTTGCATTACACACCTAGTTACATGGGATGATTGTTAGAAAGTAGGACTAATTGTACCTAGAGTGGGTAAAAAATTTAGTCCATCTAAGTCTCACTCGAATATATTTCCCTGGTTAGGAATCTAGTATGTGGCATTGTGTGTTCCTCAACTCTTCATTGTTCATGTGTTTTTATATCTTCCATGTACTTATGTGTGTGTGTGTGTAATTATTAATACTTCCCTAGTTAAGAGGGAGTGTTGAAGAATGTAACTAGGTTCGGTCTTCATACTTGTATTTGAGTCATGATGAAATGTATTTATCAAAAGAAGGAAAAAGGAATTAATATTATTATTATTATGAGTTACTAAAACAGGGGTTTCATGCTTGGGTCATAATGTTATGTCCCTATAATGCTAGTGTAACCCCTTATTGTTATTAGTACAACCTCATTATTATATTGTTGTGCTCATATAGTCCCCATATTGTTATTATTGTGCCCCATAGAAGCCCACTATTTTTATTATTGTTCCCTTACATTATTATTGTTATGTCGGCTCTGATTATATTATGACCCCTTAGACTCCTATATATAAAAGGAAGTCTTCTCATTTGTATCATCAACGAATTGTTCATTTGTGTAATGTAAAGGAGGTTGCCCCCTTGAAGAGGCTGAATTCTAAGGTGTTGATCTATCTTTTCTATCTTTTTGTGAGCTAGTTTCATAACATTTGGTATCAGAGCTCTGAATTCTAGGGTTTTGCTACTCCAAATAGGTCATCGTGGAATTTGTGCTATAAATTTTTTTTCCTGTGACATTTCAGATGCTAAAAAACAAACCCGTTTGGGTTGAAATCATTATAAACCTCGGGTCTGAATTTCAGAGATTTTTGTGCTACATTTGCAGAGATATGATTTGAGGAAGTTAGCCTTTTTGTAGGCTCCGGAATTTCATTCCAAACAGGTGACCTGGGGAAAATCCTCATAACTTTTGTTTTGAGCATTAGATTAAACTTTCGTAAGAAGTTGCAGAAAGAGGACAGACTGTAGTTGCCTCTGTATATTTTTTAGATCCGAAGATCAAGACAGTGACACATGGCACTTGATACAAGTTCGCTCTTCTGAAAAGGTATATAATTAGGTAATCTTAGGAGATTGTGCATAATTCTTTATTGGAGAATATAAATTTGATTAGACTGGTGGCATTAGAAAGAGGATGTAGAGGGATACTGTAGGTCATAATTTTAGAATTCAAAGATCTAAAATTACAGAGTTACAATCGTTTCAAGATCGAGCTCCTAAAATCAAAAAAAGGTGATATGAGGAAGTTTGATGGCAAGAATCCTATAAATTGGATACTATAGATGGAGCAATATTTTGATCTACATGGTGTACCACTATTACAAAAGGTATGCATTGCATATTCATATTTAGAGTCGGATCAATTTTTATGATATAAATGGCTTTGTTCTCGTAAACAACTTGTTACGTGGTCAATTTTCATGGAGGAAATGATAGCACATTATGAGGATAAAAAGTGCAACACCTTCTTTAGAGAAACACCACAACAATTGGAAGAAAAAATAGCAAAAGGGCTTTGTTACAAAGTGGAAAGAAAAATTATGGCAACAAGGAAGTCTACTCCTCACAACTAGAAACATGGAATTGTTGTTTCTCCTAGCCTTCCACAACCTACAAGGGTAACATCACAATAATTGGAAGAAAAAAGAGAAAAATGGATTTGTTTACAATTATGATAGCAAATGCACTAAAGGTCATAAGTGTGCTAAGAAGAAATTATTTTACATAGGTTATGAAGAGGAGGAAGAAAAGTATCATGAAACATCAAAAGAAGAGGATATACACCAGGAACCAACCCCAAAGAAAGAAGAAATGAATCCAACCATATCTTGTAAAGCATTGGCAAGAATTACCACTCCTCAAACTCTCAAGATAGAAGGAGATATCAAGAAGAAAAATATTCAAGAAGTGAAAGATCACATCAAAAAAGAAGAAATGAATCCAACCATATTTTGTAATGGATTGGTTGTAATTACCACTCCTCAAACTATCAATATAGAAGGACATATCAAGAAGAAAAATGTTCAAGAAGTGAAAGATCACATTGAGCATCAAGAAATGAATCCAGCCATATCTTGTAAAGCATTGGAACAAATTACCACTCCTCGAACTCTAAAGATAGAAGGACATATCAAGAAGAAAAAGGTTCAAGTAGTGAAAGATCACATCAAGCATCAACAACAAGTTCTCCAACTTTTAAATGATAATGCCACTTTGGCGCAGAATCAAATGAAACAACAGGTATATCAACATCGCAGTGAAAGAAGTTTTGATGTAGGAAATTGGGTATTTTTACGACTACATCTCAAGCAAGATATTGATGAGAAGGAAATATTAGCAATACTACATGCACTTAAGAAATGGCAACCTTACCTAATGGGAAGACACTTCAAGGTAAAATTGGATCATGATAGTCTGAAATACTTTTTAGAACAAAGATATCTTTAGAAGAAAAGAAAAAATGGGTGACAAATATGTTTGGTTACGATTTTGAAATCATCTACAAAAAAGGCAAGAAAAACATTGTTGTTGATGCACTCTTAAGAAACGATGAGGATGTGGAAGCATTGTCTTGTGTTATTTCTATGAGCCAACTAAATTGGATAAATGAAGCAAGGAATGAATGGAAGAAGGATGAAGAAGTGTAGCCACTCATTCAAAAGTTGCAGAAGATCCCAGTTCAAACAATATTGCCAGAACTTGACGAGAAAGGAAAAATCATATTGGAACCTGGAGCAGTCACAGAAACAAAAACCAGCAAGCTACGAAATCGACCAGTTTCAGAGTATCTCATCAAGTGGAAGAACTTACCCACTGAAGATTCCACATGGGAGGACAAGAATTTATACAGAGGCATCAAGAACTACGCAAGCATTGAGGACAACACTTTTTTAAGGATAGGGGCATGTTAGGTTCCTATAATACTTGTGTAACCCCTTATTGTTATTAGTACAACCCCATTATTATATTGTTGTGCCCATGTAGTCCCCATATTGTTATTATTGTGCCCTTACATTATTATTGTTATGTCAGCTATGATTATATTATGACCCCTTAGACTCCTATATATAGAAAGGAGGTCTTGTCATTTGTATCATCAAAGAATAGTTCATTTCTGTAATGTAAAGGAGGTTTCCCCCTCGAAGAGGCTTATTTCTAAGGCATTGATCTATCTTTTCTATCTTTTTGTGAGTTGGTTTCATATTAGATGCGTTGAGGCATTATATGTAATACAAAATTCCTGGGAGGACATTTGGTCGGCCCATGTGTTGATGCCTAGTTCTGAAAGTAGGGAGGGTAGTGTTGGTCATAGAGCTCTAATTTTGCATTACACACCTAGTTCCATGGGATGATTTTCAGAAGGTAAGATTAATTGTACCTAGAGTGGGTAAAATCTTTAGTCCATATAAGTCCCACTCAAATATATTGTGCTGGTTAGGAATCTAGTATGTGGCACTGTGTGTTCCTCAAATCTTCATGTTTCATGTGTTTTTATATCTTCCATGTACATGTGTCTCTGTATATGTGTGTGTGTGTGTGTGTAATTATTAGTACCTCCCTAGTTAAGAGGGAGCGTTGAAGAATGTAACTAGGTTCGGTCTTCATACTTGTATTTGAGTCATGATAAAATGTATTTACCAAAAGAAAGAAAAAGGAATTATTATAATTATGATTATGACTTACTAAATCATGGGTTTCATGCTTGGGTCATCATGTTATAGGTCAAAGTCCCCATTGAGGACTTACAGGTTTTGTTTTGAGTCAATAAAGTCATTTTCCATTTTATGAGACCCTTCTTAGGCTTTTGAATCATGTAAAAATAAATTTTATTAAGTCAAATAAGACATTTATGAACTCCACACCAAACTGGCCCTTACCTAATCAAGTCGGCCTACATCAGGGTAATTTGAACTCTAGAAGAGGTTATAAATACAGTGTAGTTCGATTCAATTGGAGCATCCACTTACAATTTCGATAATCAAGAGAGAGAAGAAAAAGAATATGAAATTGCAGAAGAAATAAAAGGATAGTTGTTGGAGAAGAAAAATCAAATTTTATGGGTTACCTCTCTTTGACACGTGTGAAGTTACTAAGCTATTGTTGGGGTCAAAGTTCTAGATTATACTATAGTTCAAAGTTCTACTACTAGTTCAAAGTTTTGTTGTTGGGGAGATCAAAGTTTTGCTATAGAGAGATCAAAGTGCTAGGTCAAATTTTTTGCTAGAAGGTCATCATCTACAAAAGAAGGAAAGGGTTGACTTGGTTATTGGAGGAAGTCTATCTCTAGGTCAAGGAGTCTTGGATCATCTCATGAAAATATTAAAGAAATTTTTGTTGACTGGGTTTTCTCCAAGGTACGGGTCTTTCCTCGGCTGTCTGCCTACATTTGGTGTCTTTGATCTTCATGTTATGGTTTTGGTAATTGCTTGATAAACTAAGTTAAAAGAAGAAGAAAATAAACTCAATAGGAACATAAAAATATCACAAGCAATTATCAACATAAAGAAACAATTTCTGCTTTTCTAATTTTCTAACAGAGTGTCCTAGGTTTTTGGAGCTTCTTTCCTATCCTCTGCAACATTTTTCACCTCTAATTTTTGTTATTTGTGTGCACCATTTACAACAAATTTGTGCCTTTAGATCCCAGTCCCTTAGACATCAGATATTTTTTCCCTATGTGTGTCTTTGAGTAGCTTATTTGTCTCCTCTTTTTTGGTTTCTTGATAACCTTCTTGGGTGGGCGTTTGTGTGCTCGGATTTACTATTCATTTTACTACCCATTTTCAGCATTATTTACAGTTTTCCAACACTTTATTTTTAGCAACACATGGCATCATAGAAAATGATCAATTAACTCATCCACTTGACACATATTTTCACACACACGAACCCTAAGTGAACATGAGCTTGGTTAACATCGCCAAGCCAAGACTTGAAACACTACACCTTAATAATTAAACACACATAGATTAAGCCCACTTGGGCACTAGGGATAAATTATCTGTGTAGTTAGGTGTAGGATCATTGGTATAGGCTTCCAATAATACCCATCAATCACTTACATTGAGACATAGAACTTAACATATTAATGAGATTAAAATCCTTCACAGTCCAAAGCTAAAGTTCATTAGAAACCTGATTCAAAGGGGGTTATGCTAGGTCATCGTGTGATAAATTCTCCTTGGGGATACCCAACCCGTGACAGGGAATCCCATGCGGTGACTGATCAACAAGAAGATCAAGACTGAACCACCCATGTGGGATGAAGGTAATCATAATGAGCGATCATAGGAAAACACCTTATAGGACTGGTTGTGGGAAGGAATTGGTTCTCTACCCCACCTTTCTCCGGACAAATCTACTTGCAAGGTTCAGATTTCGTCAAGTAAGAATACTTTTGGAAGGAAATTTGAAACAATATATTTGGGACTTATTTGAGGATTTACATCATTGATAGGGTATTGGTAATTTTTCTTTGATAGGACACATTTTCTTGAATTAGTGTAGCATATTAATATAGCTAGTTTACACTTGGCACCACTACACTAGGTGTCTATGTGTTGTTTATTTCTCTTTTTATCCTATCATCCCATTTTAGTTTATTGAGTCATCTTTTCCTTGACATCATAATGCCCCCTAGGTCTTTTTTGTGGAGAGTTTTTGGCCTTCACCCCAAGTTTCCTTTAGGAATTATTAGTCCTCCCTGTCAAGTTAGACTTCATCTTCCTAGTCCTCCATTAATTCCTCATTCTAATTATGTTGATCCTTCCATTTCTTCCTTTGATTTTATGTCTTCTCAACCCTGTACCGCCATCATGTCAGGCACCAATGTGGGTGTGAGAAACCAAGCTGGTAACCAAGGCATTCCCACAACCGAAACCTTTACAGGTATGGTGAATATGCCTCCATTGATTCCCTTTATGACGGGTTTGAGCCTCCTTGATTTCAGTGATCTCATCAACGATCCTCTTCTCCATGACCCAAGTTGGCCTGATATGCCTTCCAAAATTCCTTCTGACATCACAAAGTTTGAAGGTAATCCTAGAGAAGATCCCACAGATCATATTCGCTCATTTCATGTGGTATTCATCTAATTCCATCACTGAAGACTCAATTCGTCTTCTTTTGTTCCAACACACCCTTACTGGAGCTACTACCAAGGGGGGTATGTGGACCAACTGCATGCCTCTCATTCCACCTTCGTGACTCTAGCCAAATATTTTCTATCATACTTCTAGTTACCCCTCCGATATGACATTAGTACTGAAATCGTGACCTCTTTCCATCAAACTTCTGCCACCCGTTGATCCAAAAATGGATCCTAGATAAATGTCTAAGTCTAAAAGACATCATGTAAGAGGTAAAAGGTGTCAAATGGCACAAATCCTTTGTAAATCAGAGGAAAATGAAAGTCGTAGGCTATTCTCAGAAATCACCCAATTGCAGAGATCATCTCATTCTAAATCTGCTACAACTTGAATAGGTAAAAATGGACTTAGTATGCAGAAGTTATCACAGAAATAAGATGCCCTTGGTTGTTTAGAAAAAGGAGGCAATTCTTCAAAAAATGGCCTAAAAGGCTTTATGAAGAAGATCGCATTGGAGGAGGTAAAAGGCAGATTTAAGCGGAAAGGGGAAGCACCCCTGAATTGCCGATCCCCTACATATCGAGTTGGAGGAAGGTGCATGCACAAGATATCAGCAAATGACCCAGGCCAATGCTACACTGCGATCGCCGATTGGCAGATCGACATTGAGGGTGGAAAGGGCTTGAGGCGGGAGCCTGTACCGAGCGATATCATGATCGCTAGTCTTGGCAGATCACAATTGGTGACGTCATATGCACAGAACCCCGGGGCCATGCGATACACGATTGTGATATCGTAAAATCGCATCGGAGCTACACAAAAGAGTGAGGATATATATATATAATAATATATATATATAATAAAATATAATATATATATATAATATATATATATATATGCTATAGCCAGACATGATAGAGTTATAAACGATATTCCATATATTTTGAGTTTCGTAAAATAACATTTTTCTATGTAATTTTGCCTTTTCATTAAATAAATGAAAAGCGAGGGGAAAGCATTGATGAGATGAAACCAAACCCGAAGAGGTTAATAAATGCCACTACATATTATTTCGAGTCCAAAACAAGCAGGATTTCGGGAGGACTAAAGGTGGTAAGAGGTTTTGGCCGAGCTCCGCCCGAGGCCTTGGAGAGAGAAAACCACTCTTTTCGAGTGCTTAAATCTTGTACGCATGGGCCGCCTAAAATGAACCACAACTGTTGGATCTAGATCTTCTAGATCAATGGCGGAGATGCGATAAGTGACATAAAGGTAGACCTAACAGAAAATAAGGTGGAATCCATAATATTTGAAGTTCGATGAACTGTGCTTTGGATGATTTTCTCTTGTTTTAATGTATTTCTCTGTGTAAACAAAGAATGGCTATTTCAAGGATTTCAAGGGGCCCAATGGACCCTTCCATCGTGGAACAGGTGTCCACCTTCCCTAAAGACATTATGCCATGATTGTTAATGCTCAGAAGGGGATTTGAGCGGACAGAGAGCCCAAGAAGAGAAAATGAACAGATAACGCCAATTGGCTTAAAAGCCATGAATGTCAGAGACAGAGTGGTGGTTGTTGTTGTTGGAGTGTTGCTGAAATCGAGCATAAGAAGAAAGCGAGGCCAAAGCAGGCAGTGCAGAGGTCTGAAAGAGATAAATTAAGAGCAGTAGCGTAGAAAGCAAAAGTTGAAGCGGACGCAACCAAGAGAGTCACTTGGAGTTCAAGTGGAAAGTTAGAGGGCTGTAAACTGACGGAGAGCTGAAGAAACCAGAGCCAACAGCTAGAGCCAAGAGTCGAAGCCAAGAGCCAAAGCCAAGAGCCAGAGCTAGAGACGAGAGCTAGAAAGCCGAGAGCTTCTAGAGCCAGGGGATAAAATGGTGTCTAAACCCATTGTTTCTGTGTAAAACAGTAGGAGTTGAGCCAAGATCTTGTAAAAAGGACTTATACCATAATCCCAGAGAGCCTAGCTAAGTTGACTAGAGCCCATGGAGATGTAGCCCAAGAGTTTTGGGTGAACTCCTAATTTAATTGCTTTTCTGTGTGTTTTGTTTATGGCTGCATTAGTATTTATTGTATGTCTTTACATATCAGCATACACGGAAGATTTTAAAGCACATAAAACAGCCAATAATAAATATAAGCATACGCCTATAATTTCAAGCATATTATCATTTCCGCATTGGTTAATCAATAAGACTTGGGAATATTTAAAGCTTTTGAAGTGGGAGAGGTTCTTGTAACTTAGACAAGAAGCGTAAGTGCCCCATTTTCAGAGCAGGTGGTATCAGAGCTTAAGATTGGTTAACCCGACTTTCAAGAAAGGTTATATCAGAATGCTTGATTGACAAAGCAAAGACTACTTGTCTGAAAGGTGTTTGAACAACAAGAGGTTGATTGTATACTTGTTTACAAAACTGACTAATGTTTCGATTTGTAGAGGTGAAGGGAAAGATATTGATAGCTCAGTCCAGGAAGGACAAGAAGGAAGAAGGCTTGAAGGAATTCTTCTATCGCAAAGGACCTCAAGGCAATGCTTGAAGCACAAGAGGTTTGCTGCAAAAGGTTGCTGAATAAAGCAGTTTATTAATATTTTTTGAAGTTATTTTGTTCTTCGATATAATGACAACTTCTACAAGTGACTCCTCAAATTCCTCTTTCATCACAAGACTCTATTATGGAGACTTGAAACAAGACTTGTTCATCATGATGGACAAGGTGAGAGAAATGTATGAGGATGGAAGAAAGAGCAACATACTTAGAGAGAAATTGAATTCCATGAAGGAAGAGAAGCAGTTGCTTAATGACAAATTGCAGGGAATGGAGAGGAAACTTCATATTGCAAATATGAATCTAAAAAGGATGAATGAGTTGGAGACACAACTCTTTGTTGCCCAAGAAGCCTTAGTCAAGTATCATCTTGAAGAAGAGGTAAACCATTCCAGCTTGTCTTCAAATTCCTCTAAGGATGCTTATATTGGTTCTTTTGAAAATCATACTAGAGGCATAGGTTCCAAGCTAATGTCCAAGATGGGCTATGAAGGAAAAGGCTTGGGTAGACATGCACAAGGTATTATTGAGCCAATAATGATTGAGAAAAGGCCTAAGTACTTGGATCTTGGCTATGGATAAGCTTATGGAGAAAGTTCCAAAGTTGCCATGAATGCCATTGAAACAACTCCAAGAAGGAGTTGCATCACAGAGTGTGAAGATGGTATTCAGGAGGAATGCAATAGCTTGAAACATCATTTGCAGGATGCAGGTGTTAAGAAGCACACACTTGAACCAGAGAGATGGGGAGACTCTAAAAGCCTTGAATAGATTGATGGTGTTCCAAAGGGAGCCAATTCTTCATTTGATTCACCTCCTGATGAAGCCAATAAAGGTAAAAGAGAAAGGTATAAATCTGGTTCTAAACATTTTCCTTTTGATTGTGCAAAGCATGATAAATTTCCACATGTTTATGGGAAAAGAATTACATGTTCCTTTTGTGGGTTGGATAACCATAATGTTTCTAGATGTTGGAAGAGAATGGAAACATACAGGAAACTTTTGAAGGAAAAGAAGCAAGAAGCCAAAGGTCCATTGGACAAAGAAAATCATGTTGTCAAGAGGATGCACATGCAGTGCACTTATTCCATAAGCAAGGACATCTTGCTGCAAAATGTTGGACTCTAATCCAACAATGCTTCCACAAAAGCTAAAGAAAGTGGAAAGAGAGGATGGCATAAATGGAAATGAAGATCCCATGAATGATGTGTCTCAAGATGATTCACATGATGATGCTGATGTGTAGACAAAGGTAGTACCTTTGAAACAGATTGGTAAGAAATGGGTAGAGTTCTTATCCGATTAATATTGCATGTTTATTGATGCATCTACATTATATTTCATTTCAGCTTCGAAAGTACAGTGTGCTTAAGTGAAAGTTGAAGGATGAAATACATGCATGAGCGTGAGATGCATGAACATAGGGATGTTGATGATTTCCTTGTTTTTGAACATGTATGTTTAATTAACTTGCAAGTTTGATTGCTTTGACATGCATGTGATGCCATGTTGACTTGGAAGAAGTTAACTTGGTCTCCAAATAGAGATAATGATGAAGTGTTTCATGTTTTGAAAAAGAGTCCTAATGGTCTTTTTCTACATGCTTGACTTGAAGGGTCATTTGTTTAAAGGCATGTTTTGTGGGCTTGTTATCTAGTCCATCCTTTATATGCAGATTGAAGACATGGAGGTGTTCACAAGATGTGAAAATCTGTTTCTTTTGTTGAAGTAGGAGTTTAGGCCATCCAGTTGTTGTTGACAGCTTGTCCAATAGGTACAAATGAAAGTTTTGTGGAGCAGATTTACTTCACATTTGTTTGAGCCACCTTGGATCAATGATCAAGGCAAGAAGTTCAAACCACCTTCTATGACCATTTCGGTAGAAGTTCTGTAGGAAGGCAATGAGGAAGACAGTTCTTCCGAGGAATACCAACCCATCCAAGAAGGGAAGTCGTCAGAGACTTTGGGTTAGAGGCACTATGCAAAGCAAGTGTGGGAGGCTAAAAGAGGAGGGTGAGTCACCTCATTTACTGTTCAGATCAGTATATCAATGTTTTGGAGACCAAAAGTTCTTTTAGTGGGAAGGCATGATCCAAAAATGGAGCCTGGATAAACCTCTATGTCTAAAAGACTTCATATAAGAGGTAGAAGGTGCCAAATGGCACAAATCCTTTGTAAGTCAGAGGAAAAATGAAAGTTATAGGCTGCTCTCAAAAATAGCCCCATTGCAGAGATTGAGTCGTTCTGAATCTACTGCAACTTGAATGGGAAGAAATGGATTTAGTATGTAGAAGTTATCGCGGGAAGAAGATGCCCTTGGTTCTTTAGAAAAGGAGGAAAATCTTCAAAGAATGGTCTAAAAGGATTTATGAAGAAAATTACATCGGAGGAGGTCAAAAGTGAATTTAAGTGAAAAGGGGAAGCACGCCCGAATTTTCAATCCCTGACATATCGGGTCGGAGGAAGGTATGTGCACATGATATAACAAAAAGACCCAGGCCAATGCGACACTGCGATCGCCAATTGGTAGATCAGCATCAGTGTTGGAAAGGGCTTGAGGCAAGACCTCATGTTGAGAGATATTGAGATTGGCGATGCCATATGCACAGAACGCCGGGCCCATGCGATACGCGATTTTGATATTACAAAATCGCATCAGAGCTACACAGACGAGAAGA
>APFE031024381.1:81381-133621 GCA_000404065.3 Pinus taeda | reverse complement strand
ATATTTTGAGTTCTGTAAAATGACATTTTTCTATGTAATTTCTCCTTTTGATTAAATAAATGAAAAGCGAGGGGAAAGCACCGATGCGATAAAACCAGACCCGAAGGGGTTTATAAATGCCACTGCATATTATTTCAAGTCCGAAACAAGCAGGATTTTAGGAGGACTGAAGGTGGTAAAAGGTTTTGGCCAGGCTCCGCCTGAGCCCATACATTAGATGCCATCTGTCCAAGCCCTGGAGAGAGAAAACCACTCTTTTCGGGTAGTTAACTCCCATATGCATGGGCCACCCAAAATGAACCACAGTCGTTGGATCTAGATCTTCCAGATCAAGGGTGGAGATGTGATAAGCAACATAAAGGAGAACCTGATGGAAAATAAGGCAGAATCCATAATATTTGAAGTCTGATGAATTGTGCTCTAGCAGATTTTCCCGTGTTTGAACATATTTCTCTTTGTAAATAAAGAATGGCTATTTCGAGGATTTCAAGGGGCTTAATGGACCCTTTCATTGTGGAACAGGTGGCCACCTTCCCTAGAGATGTTATGCCATGATTGCTAACACTCAGAAGGGTATTCAAGTGGACAGAGAGCCCGACAAGAGGAAACGAACGGACAGTGCCAGTTGGCTCCAAAGCGATGAATGTCAGAGAGAGAGTGATGGTTGTTGTTGGAGTGTTGCTAAAACCGAGCATAAGCAAATATGTTATGCCAAAGCAGGTGGCGCAGAGATCTAAAAGAGCTCAACTAAGAGCAGCAACACATAAGCAAAGTAGTGCAGAAAGTAAAAGCTGAAGTGTACGCAGCTAAGGTAGTCAATTGGAGTTCAAGTGGAAAGCAAAAGGGCTATAAACTGACAGAGAGCCGAAGAAGCCAGATCCAAGAGCTAGAGCCAAGAGCCAGAGCAAGAGCCAAGAGCCAAAAAGCCGAGAGCTTCAAGAGCCAGGGGATAAAATGGTGTCTGAACCCACTCTTTCTATGTAAAACAACAGGAGTTGAACCAAGAGATTGTAAAAAGGACTTATACCATAATCCCAGCAAGCCTAGTTGAGTTGAATAGAGCTCACAGAGATGTAGCCCAAGAGTTTTGGGTGAACTCCTAATTGAATTGTTGTTATGTGTGTTTTTTTTATTGATGCATTAGTATTTATTATATGTCTTTACATATCAGCATACACAACAAATTTTAAAGCACATAAAACAACCAACAATAAATATAAGTATACACCTATAATTTCAGGCTTATTATCATTTTTGCATTGGTTAATCAATAAGACTTGGGAATATTTAAAGCTTTGGAAGTGTGAGAGGTTCCTGTAACTTAGACAAGAAGCCTAAGTGCCCCATTTTCAGATCACCCACCTATCTAACCATGTTCAAGAATAGCGTAGAAGGAGGAGCATATGTAAACCTCCTGAATTTGAAGACGGTGCCTATATGGATTGGTTCTTCTCACTTCCCACATCCCCTCGTCTGAGGTAGAAGCACTCCAGGTAGCTTTGAAATATGACTTGTTCTACACACAATAAGTTATGTTTATATTTTCATTCCCACTTTGCCTCATCTTGGTGTTACTAATGTATTGGGGGAATCTCATGCCGCTGATGGTATCATTAGATCTATCTCACACCCTCCACTTCCACCATATCCTTAGCCTCACATGAGTTATGGTGAACCCTAGGGGGGTACCAGTTCCACTTACACTTATCCCCCTCCTTCTCCTTCTCATGGAAACCCTCACCAAGGTTCAACCACATCATACACATATCCCCATCCACATCAGTCAATGTCAGGGCGAACTATTGCTTCACCTAGTTATCACAATGTTGTCACCAATTATGTATATCCTTATAAACCACCTAGATCTCTAGGCCCTCCGACACCAGTGACCCAACCTCCCATGCCTCCACCTCTGCCACAATAGAAACCATGTCCTCAAGGTCAAGTGTACACTCATCAGAGTGCAACCAATCCCCCCAACCCCAAGCAAAAGAATAATGGGAAGGGTAACCAAATCCAACCATCTCAAGGTAACCAAGGCAACCAGGGCCCACCACCTAATGCCCCTCAGGGTGACCAGACTACTCCTGCAACCCAGCAACAACATGGACATCCCAAGCAAAACAAGTCGCTTCATATGAATAAACCTTGTGCATGTTGCAAAGTATATGGCCATTATACTCATGAGTGTCCCCTATTACTTGAGATGCACCAAGCATGGGAAGCTTAAGCAACTCCTTCTAGAGGACCTCAACCCTGATTAGAGGAAATTTGATTTTAAAAGGTTAAGATTGAACTTCCACATCATAATGTGTAAGTCAAACAAAATCCTTTCAAGTTTAAAATAGATACAGGTACCTAATATTACATGGCAAATTTTAATTATTTAATTTGGGTCTAGGTGAATTTTTTTAATAATATGTTTAACCCACATTAAGTGTGGATAGAATAAAAATGACCTAAAATTTATATTAAATTTTAAAAATAAAATTAATTATCTTAATGTATATAAATTAAAATATCTAGAATATTTTTAATGAAGGGTAAATCACAAGGTGAGTGTGTTTTTAATGAAGCCTAAATCATGGATTGAGCATTAGCCAGAAAAGAAAATTAAAATTTTCCAACTCATATAATATTAATAACATATTTTTCTATGCACAAATATTTATAAACACTACCAAAAAGTAAGTAAAATTAAAAATTTTAACCCATATAATATTAATTACATATTTTTCTATGCACAATATTTATAAAACTACCAAAAGTAGTAATGTTTTTTAAATTTTTATAATAATATTTTTCATATATAAAAAATTATGTTTCTATTTTAATATTGTACATTTAATTTAGTTAAATATTTCTATATTTTAATACATATTTATTTTATTTTACATTTAGTTTTTTACTTTTATTTTTTATTTTTTATTTAATATTTTATTTTTTGTTTTTTAATTGTGAATGGATATATATTTTTTAAAAATCCTGCTTTTTTAATTGTTAAGAAAAAAAGTGAATCAATTAATAACCACATTTTCTTTCTAAGAAAAAAGGAAAACATTTAAAAAATTATTCATGGCCTTCCCTTTTTTTGCAATTTAGTTGGGGATTTTATAAGCCTATTTAACTATTTTATATTTTAAAATCTTTTGCGTTTTTGTGGTTTTTTTGTTTTTTTTGGGTTAAAGTTTGTTTTTAAATATATAAATATATTTAGCCACTTGAGAAACAAATATATTTAGATTGTGTATGAATACTTTTTCAAGCTTATCTCAATATGAGCACTCTAATTTGGCTGAGGTTGTGGATAAATATTTTGATGGTTATGTCTTGAATGACCTCGTCCATTCATACAACAATGACCGTGAGAGGAAGAGGGGAGTGCCCTAAATAGAGGAAGAACAACGAATGTCTCTTGTCGAACTTTAAATATTTGGTAAGGGGATTGACATGGAATTTCTAGAAACTTTGTAAAGAATATAACACCAATGTAGGTTGTTAGCCATGTGCAAAGTATTTCTTATGGAAAAGTAACGTGAAAAGGTGATGTCATTAATCGAGTTTGTTTGACATCACGACTAATATGTTTTTTAGCATTTCAATTGAAGCAGACGACCTTTTCCATGGAACTAGAAAGCCCCTTAATTTACAAGCTAACTCAGTTTAGGGAAAAAATCAAGCATTTTGGCCCCAGAAGCTAGAATTTTTCTATTCCTGTCACATCTTTTCTGGTTCCTCTGTTGGTTGCAATATTTCTAGGTCTACTTGTAGGTAAATCACATGAACTAGAGAAAGAAAAAGGTAATTTGATGGAGTTCCCTTTTTTACTGACATTTTCTAAAGGTGCGATGGATGTCTCCGTGAGCCATCCTAAGATAACATAGGTCACACCTTATTATAGACATATTTGGGCACATCAACCCCAAAGTTATATGTCGATGTATTAGGTCTTGTCAGCCCCTAAAAGAGTTGTTTCATACCTTAAAAGAACATAGTCATCTGAATACATCATTCCCCAAAAGTTCCATCTGAGAAACCATTTAGAAATTGCCTAAATTGAACCATACTGACTGCTCCAATGGCAAAGTGCGATGCATACTGAGTGATACATTTCCAGGGTGTGATGCATACTGTTTACGCCTTGTATAGGGTGCGATGGGTGAGGATGGAAAAATGTCAGAGACAGTTTGCTAGGTGGTTGCTCATGGAATCTTCTGGAAAATTCTCTTGTGCCACTTGCCTCTCTGAATTCGCCTAAACATGAATAACGGATCTAAGATATCTCCAATCCCTTCTCTTGTGGAACCAATTGTAACAAGTGGAATGACACTAATCAAACCCCATGGATGACTCACACCCTTGCACACATCTATAAATGGATCCCTCATTCAAGAGATCTAGAGGCTGGAATGTTGTGAATTGCAAGTAAGTGCTAATAGTTTGTAATTGAGGAAAGGGCATTGTATTGTTGGTGTGATCTTGCTATTTCATGAGGTGAAGAGGGATTGAAGCTGGGAGGATGATGCTGGATCAGACAACTAGGCTGTAATTCTCCTTTCTATTAATAACGCTCTTCAAGTTTTCTTCCATATGATTGTGCAATTGTGAATGTTATCATTTGTAAATGTTATCATTTGTTCATTATATATCTGATTTTGTAATGTTTATGTTGTAATAGATCATGATGCTTTGACGGTTCTTTGTTGCTGTACTTATGCAGGTACTCTCCAAGTGTGTTAAGTACGGGGAGGAGTTGCAGGATCTATGAAAGGGGAGAGAGGTAAAGCAAGGGATTAAGCGGAAGTTACAGGTTGGTTCCATTATCTTTCTCTTATCTGTTACACATAGAAGAAATCATTGAATTGCTTTAAACTGTTGTTTCTAGGGTAGCTACCAAACCTAGAGGGCTAGCATTCTTTAAGAATACTAGCTTTCCCATAAACAAAGTGGCGACTCTGTTGGGGATGAACAGATGTTTGTTTGTTGTTATTGTTTGTTTTATAAACTATAGATAGAGTCTGAAGTTAGCCAGGTAGCCTTCGAACTGCTCTTGCTCTGCAATTACATAGTAGATGAATGTTGCTTCAGTCAATCTCTGGTTTAGTTTATGAATTAAAAATTTGACTTACAAGCACATCTAGATGCCCTTTTGGTAGCTCAGTAACCTCTCAAGACATTCCATCATACTTTTCTCTTTACTGTTCATCAAAACCCACCTTAACGCATTGAAAACAACTGCACATTTGAGCCAAAACCCATTTCAGTTGTGCTCCCTAGACCATCGCACTGTCTTCCACTGTGATTCAGTATGCATTGCACCTCTCGAGTGTAGTAAGTGCGATGCATCTCTATTTCTGTGAAGCCCAAGTGAGATGATTGACTGAACTCTTTTTCCATTCTAGAAATTGAGGGTTTTCACCTTGTTTTTAGTTTTGTTTGGTTGTTTTGCTGCAAATGAATAGTGCCTCTTTATTGAGGCTTACTTGTATCACTTCGAATAGCCTCAATTACATTAGGATTAGTGAATGTTTTTGTGTATTTTTTCATTATTTACAATCCTTTGTTGAAAAGTTGTTTAAGTCGATTTGTCGATTTGATACAAAAAGTGTCGTAATTGTCATTTTGTGTCGAAAAGAGATGTGTCGTGAATTCTTCCTACCCTTCATAATTGATTGAACTTTTCTTCATGTATTTGGTTTGATTTGTTTATATTCGAAGTGTCGAAAGTATTTTTATTCAAAATTGAAAGGTGTCATTTTGAGTTTTCCTTTCTCTTTTGAAGAAGAAATTGTCGAAAATGTCATTTTGAGTGAAATATTTCAGATCTTTGCTACATTTAGTTTTCCTCTTTGGAATTTTTTACGTTAAGGAGAACAAAAACAAATACATGCATTTGCATTTAGAATTTTTTGATTTGTGTGCGAAAAGATGATTTAGGGAAATGCACTAGTGTGTGCTCTTTTCTCTTTGTTTAAAAGCACTCTTATCTTCTCTCCCTAGTAGCTAGGATATCCATTGCTCAAATAAACAAAGATTGTTTATCACTGTAGATTGCATCTTAGGAATTTCAGATCATCATCACGCGGTGAACCATTAGAAGGAAAACTCTAAACAAGATCAAATTTAAAATAAATTTCAATGAACCTAACGACGCTTTGGAACTTAACGCAACATATCTAGAGGTCTAGGCTAGAGATGTGTTCCAGCATTGTTAAAACTAGTGGTTATCATTTTCATTGAAGGTTGGGTGATTCTTCCTCCTTGATACAACAAGTGCTAGCACAAACTTTTGCTCCCTGTACCGTCGTGTATATATTGGGAGACCACAATAGGCTCAAATCCTTTATCCATAGGAAATGGAGCCTACTGCCTTATTGATCGCAATGCACTGAACACAACATTTAGGAAGTTTCACTACCGTACATAAGTCCTTTCTAATTTTCTTTTTAATTATCACCAAGGTGTATATTGTAGTTTTCGGATTGGTTTGGTAATCCCTCTATCTAGATTTTCCATAGTAGTCACTTTCGTTCCTTTTCGACTCTTTAAAAGAAAAGGTCCATCTGAGCACTTGTCCTTTCAAGCTCATTAAAAATCGAAGGAGACTAGAGTCATCTTTAGCTTTTTCTCAACTCTTTAAAACTGAAAAAGAAAAGTTGTGTCCAAGCACCATTAAAATTAATTGAATTCAAAATAACATCCCTATTCCTTAGTTGATCTTAAGTTGAGATATATGGAGGCAAATCTGAAGTCAACTGATCAAGGAATCTATTTTGAAGGTAATCCTAGTCCTTTTCCTTCTTTAGGAAATATTGATGCTCCTTATATGGCTACGTTGTCCCTTCTCAGATTGACCATTGGCCTGCCAGTATGGCTATTTTCAACCTCTTTGGCTAAAAATGTTGTGATTTCTACACAATCAAGTCACCTCCAACTAGAAAAAATCAACCTCCAGTTGATCCTGAAGTTAACCCTTTACCTTCTTCCTCGTTTGTTTTTTCCTCCCCTTCTTCCTCTTCTCTTGGTGAAAGTATTGATACTAGTAACTAGGTGGCTAAGAAGAAGAAGAAAGGGCAGAAGAAGAAGAAGAAGTCAATTCAACAAGGGGGTAAAGAAGCAACCATTGCTCCCAAACCCAAATATCCATGCATAATTTGTGCAGGAGACCATTTTCATTGAGATTGTCCTTACTTTCCTCGAATCTTGAAAGAATGGTCTCCTTGTTCACACCATTCCGTGTCCATCAACCTCTGGAGATCATTTTGGTAACACACCATGAACTAGTGATAGTAAAGTTCACGGACAGAAGGGAAAGGTCAGGATTCCATGCAGGTTATGTCAAGGTAATCATTCCCTTCACCTTTGTCCCCTTTTGGATGAAACCAAAGAGGTGACTGGATAACCGTCTTGCCTCACCGTAGTGACTTCCATCTGGTTATAAGAGACTCTCCCTTTCATCATGATGGGGTCATCCAAACCTTTTTTCAAGCATAGTTTTTTTTCTTTCCAAGCTTGTGTAAATATGAAACTAAATTCAAGCATAGTTTTTTCATTTGAAGCTTGTGTAAAAATGAAACTAAAGCGAAGCATAGTTTGTTCGTTTCAATCTTGTGTAAACATGAAACCGAATCCAAGCATAGTTCCCCATGGTTCAAGCTTGTCTAAAAATGAACCCATTTTCAATTTTTAAACCCTTGCGATTTCCATTTTGTCAACCTTTTGAGCCTTGGTTGTGTACATCCCATCGCCACCATCCCTTTGGCCAATCATACGCTCTCACTTGGTTGTTTTACCCTTTTTGAGGAATAGTTGCAATGAGTGGTCTTATTTGCCAACCTCTTCACATAAATCAACATGTTTTGAGAAGTTCCAACATCACCGGAACCAGTTGCTACCCTAGACACCACTCATTCCTCAAAATAGAGTCCTCTTTAAACCCTTTTCAGACTTGTTAAATACGAAAAGATTGTCGAGTGCTTGTCTTTTCTAGCTCGTTAAAGTATTGGAAATGTCATCCCTCCTGTATTATTTTATCCTTTTTCAGACCTGAGGGATTACTTTACGAAAAAGAACTTATGGATTTTTCTTTTCGTCCCTTTTCAAACTCTCTAAACATGAAAAGAACCGAGTTATCCTTGTCATTAAACTTGTTAAAACAATAGCAACAAACTTGTCCATCTAGATGAGACCGAGTTTCACTATCACCAGACTTGTTAAAAAATCAAATAGCGATAGTTTTGCCCGAAGGGAAAATTATAGAACAAGCATATGTTATCCTCCTCAAGCTTGACAAAAATAAAGAGGTATTGTTCAGCAGTGACTAGAGAAAAAGGGAAAAAACTTGAAGAATTTATGGTAGCAAGTCGCTCTTGAATATGACACTTTCACTTCATCACCATTATTGAGTTGGGTTGGGTTATTTCATTCACTAGTCATCTCACCATTGGTCTTTCATACCATCCATCTTTTGGGGTTAACGCTACCAATTCATCTCAGTGTCATCGAAATGTTCAAGAGAAGTCATACAGTTGAGAAACCACCATCTAGTTAATGTCTCATACACCGCAATACCTCCAACCTTGATTTCTTCATGACCGCCATTCCTGAACCTTGTGTCATCAGTTCATTTTTCACCTCAAGAAATCATTTTCTTTGTTTAGTGTCATAGATGTAGGATTCATCAAGGCCCTCCTACGATGAGTCACTTCTTGTTGACATTAGCTCATTATCCAAGAAGTTGACTTAGAAACAACCCTTTCAGTGCTTTGAAGCTTGCATACATCAATTGCAAACTTCTCACTTCCAGCGATAGGTTGACATCAATGGCCTTCGACCAAAATATTTTACGTGGTGTTCGATATCGGATCATATATTCACACCATGTGAATTGTACTATAGTACCTTGAGGGTCATTATCATTATCGGTGATTCCTCTCACATCTATTAACATCTCACATCATTGGCTGGTAATCAGGTGATAGCTTTCCAGGTTTGACTTGTACATCGAGTGAAGATTGAACAAGTTTGAAGACCCTGGATCTAGTTTCATCCATCCGGGCTGTGATATATTCAGGAATATAAAAACATCAAATGTACATAGGCTCTACACAAATGGTCATCCTAATCATGGATGATGACTCTATATCTTAAGAATCAACGATCTATATCTATAGATTACTATCTAATCTATGTACATGAAATGAAATTTATAAAGCTGAGCATGGGAATTCCTCCCTTAGCTAGATCATGAAAATAAAATTATAATAATTTATTGTATTGTAACTTATGCAAGTCACCTTCCAGTTCAAAACTTCAGATCCTCATGATAAAGCATTTCACCCGACACTAATATTTACAACCTCATGCTTTAGGGGGCAATTGTTATAGACATATTTGGGCACATCAACCCCAAATTTATATGTCGATGTATTAGGTCTCATCAACCCCTAAAATAGTTGTTTCATAACTTAAAAGAACATGGTCATCTAAATAAATCATTCCCCAAAAGTTCCATCTGAGAAACCATCCAGAAATTGCCTAAATTGAACCATACTGACTTCTCCACTAGAAAAGTATGATGCATACTGAGTGTTACACTACCAGGGTGTGATGCATACCATTTAGGCATTTTATAGGGTGTGATGGGTGAGGATGGACAAATGTTAGAGACAATTTTCTAGGTGGTTGCTCATGGAATCTTCTAGAAACTTCTCCTGTGCAACTTGCCTCTCTGAATTGACACAAGGATGAATAAGGGATCTAAGAAATCTCCAATCCCTTCTCTTGTGGAACCAATTGTAACAAGTTTAATGACACTAATCAAACCCCATGGATGACTCACACCCTTGCACACATCTATAAATGGATCCCTAATTCAAGAGATCTAGAGGCTGGAATGTTGTGAATTGCAAGTAAGTGCTGATAGTTTGTAATTGAGGAAAGAGCATTGTATTCTTGGTGTGATCTTGTTATTTCATGAGGTGAAGAGGGATTGAAGCTGACAGCATGATGCTGGATCAGACAACTCGGTTGTAATTCTCCTTTCTATTAATAAAGCTCTTCAAGTTTTCTTCCATATGATTGTGTAATTGTGAATGTTATCATTTGTAAATGTTATCATTTATTCATTATATATCTGATTCTGTAATGTTTATGTTGTAATAAACCACGATGCTTTGATGGTTCTTTGTTGTTGTACTTGTACAGGTAATCTCTAAGCGTGTTAAGTACAGGAAGGAGTTACAGGATCTGTCAAAGGGGAGAGAGATCAAGCAAGGGATTAAGAAGAGCTTACAGGTTAGTTCCACTATCTTTCTCTTATCTGTTACACATAGAAGAAATCATTGAATTGCTTTAAATTGTTGTTTCTAGGGTAGCTGCCAAACCTAGAGGGGCTAGCATTCTTTAGGAATACTAGTTTTCCCAGAAACACACCTCTATACTATAAAATGTGGAATACAACAACACCACTTTCGTCCATTGAAGTGTTGTAGCTTGGAAGGCCCATTCCAATTACTCCAATTCCGTCCCAGAAAACTACTGAATATGATGTGGAAAATTCCATGTCCATCCAAAATGTTGTAATGGAGCCCTCTCAACTATCTTTGAAGCTATCAGAAAGACCAAAGAGACACTCTTCTTTCCATTCAATGACATCTCATAATTTCCATGAGTTGAAATTGCAAGGAAACCTCAGCAATATAATTAGTGTAGCCTAAGATGTAGCTAGAATGGACTAGCCTATGATGTTAGTCATGATTCTAAAGGGAAAATATAGACTCTGATTTCTTAAAATGAATATGGAGATGTGTGGCCCTTCCATTGGGAACTGTGATTTAATGATGGTCAAGAGTAGATGTTTGATATCTATTTAGTTAGTCTATAGTACCGACAATTATTTTTTTCTTTTTACATTTACAGGGTTTGAATTCTTTCCCAAAGAAGATGCAAATTGTTTATATTTTGGAAGATAATTTCTTGATTGAATGTAGGATAAGAGCACTAGTTTTTACCATTCACAGGGTGATCCAATAGGTGTATCCATTGGGATCTAGAAAATTATCTATATGCAACGACGAAATTCCTTGGTTCAACGGAATTTATTTCATCTAATAGATGAATAAAAGCATCCCTTGTACATCCTTAAAAATAGTGTTAGAGATGGATCTTAGTAAGTTCAAGGCTTACATTTGACCATGAAGTTTTATTTCTCAACATCAAGATCAATTTCATGAATGGCTTACTCATGATTTTTATGTTTCTTTATTTTGGTTGCAAGACAAGAGACATATTCTCTTAATACTAGACTTTACAAACATTACCACTTAATTTACTCAGTTGTAGGACTATAATCTTACGTTGGGAATTTATGTCGTATTAAGAACATTAAAAAAAATGGATTTAGTAATAGAATATTGGTCATATTCTAGAAACTATATAAATATCATCTCCATCTCATTCAAATTAAATGGTTATTAGTTTGATTTGAATAAAAAAAGTAATCAAGAATGCATAAGCTAGGTAAATACTAAAGGAAGGATGAAATCAAGAATTAATGAATGCAGTGGAGGCAGTAATTCTGATTTGGGAGAAAATAATGTGAGAATAATAGAGAAAATAACATAACCAAAGGTTATGGCGAGAAATTCCCTATAATATTTGAACATAAATTCAAAGATGAAGGTTCCATTTTCACTAATGTCAAGAAGAGTGGACAAGAACAATTTTACCTTCTTTGTTTCTTTATAGCTCATGGATTAAGAATGCTCGAAGACTAGAAAAAATTGGATCACATCAATTCTTCAGCTAAGATTTTTTCCATCGGAACAGCTTTGAAAGGAAATTTTTCTCTCTTTGGATTGTTGGTTGGCTTGAAACACTGCTCACTAGGGCAAATTGTGATGCATTGTTTGTAGCTTGGAAGGAAACACTTTGATATGGCTTATTTCTTGGAACTTGTTAATGCATTGGTTGAATTTTGAGTTGGTAGAAATAAGGATGGAATTATGATGGATTTAGATAGGAATTATTATTTGTCTAACTTAATTGCAGATTTAATAATGTAAGTTTGTTCATAACAATAATAACTATTGAAAATGATATATATATATATAATAATATAATCATAATGTGTCATAACCAATGTAGATCCTATATAACTCCATTACCTATCAAGATCCATATGGGATCAAATCCCTCAAGGTGCAAACTTTCCTCAAATTTTGCACTCGAAAGAGAAGTTTACACCTTAGAGAATTTGATCCTCTTGGCGGTGATAATTAAGAATTAAGATAACCTATGTTAGTTTAAACACATCGATATGTAATATCTTTATATATTCTTAATATTTCTTATATTTAACTTTAAAACAAAAAAATATCTCATTTATATAGAATATATAAATGTATTGTGTTTATTTTAAAGAAATGAAGTGCTACATAGGGTCATTATCATGATTTTCTTATTTATATATATATATAATATTATATATATTTATTATATATTATATTATTATATATTTCTTGGTTCCAAAATTTTATTAAACTCTGTCTTAATATATATGGTTATCTTTTTAAAGTAACATTTATTTGAGTAATTTTGCTAAAGTTAAATAATAAAAATGATATTATTAAAAATTGTGTTGTTGTCATTATTTTATCAATTTCTTAATTTTCTTAGGTGCCTATTTTTGAGTTGAAATTTACTCTAATATTGCTCCAAATCCTCCCCCCCCCCCGCCACTTCATCACAAACCAATTGTGGTTTACAAATCCTTTTTCCCATCATGGATATATAAATTCCCATCCTAAATAGTGTAATGCACCTCCTCAACCTTCAGAATCTAGCCTGAAGAATTACCAAATTCTCATGATGAATTTCGATGAAGTCAACACCCAACAAGTCAACCTCTAGACTTGGTTGTGCTAATCTAGTAGGCCTCCTGCAAATTCAGTGCCTAATTCCCAACCCAAACTCCACTAAGCCTCTGTCATCACCAAATGGTACCTTACAAACCTGTCTACCCAAATTTGAGGTTCCCCCCAATATCCCCAAAGGTCCATTACGTTGAAATGTTTCCTCTTCTAAAGTCGAACATACCTATAGCATAGTAGATGACTTGGCGCAGTCCCCTACTATCATGTCAACATTGAAAGTCCTCTAGACGTGCCCATCACAACATAGATCTCTAGTCTCTAATTTAGGCATTGTGGATCCTTCTGACGATCATGTGATTGTATTTGACATTTCCAAAGTGGAACATCCCCCCCTTCCTTCATCATTTTCTTTTCAAATACTAGTCTCCATAAATAACGCCACGGTCCAACAGTCTATCATAGATGAAGGCACCTCCACCTTTGCAATGGCCACTAGTGTTTGGAAGAAAATCAAACCCCTTCACCTGTCTTCATCCACTATCACTCTTCATTATTGAGATAGTCATACCTCGTATCTCCTCAGTTTGTATCGTAACTATCATATCACCATTGCTAGAAATACTATCTTGATTGATATCGAGTTCATTGATGCCCCATTATATTATAATATCTTGTTGAGTCATAGTTACACCTATGCCGATGTCCCTTGTCACATCCATTGTCTTTCGCAAGATGCGCTTTACCCATGATGGAAAAATCGTTACTATCAATAAGTTGACTAATTATGACCTGGAGTCTCAAATATATCCTTATACCACTATCTCATGAATGACTAACAATAAGACTATCACTTCCCTTACCGATGTGCCTCCTGGAGTCTATACAAATTCCATGTTGTTTGGGGCTTATTATGGCCCACCTCCTATCCGTTATGAGCCTATCTCATCTAGTGTTTGCATGCTTTAGGCATCATGGGCCACCCATAAGCAGTGTGGTACACCTTCGCAGTATCCAATTCCTTTGTAACCTCCTACTCGTAACTCAACCTAGCCTTAGGTATAATTCCTCCAAGCCCATTTCCTTCTAATGGTATCTCTCTTAGCCCATTTCATCCTAGCACCATTCCCCCATGTCTTAATGATCCGAGAGCTATTCCCCCAGTTCATTATCCTTCTAGTCAAATACCTTTCTTATTCCCGCCCCCTGGAATCTACTATACCATAATTATGGCTATGTTAAGTTTACCTAACATTACCTTGGGGACCCCAGTTTTGTACATTGATCCTCCCATAAACACTCCACTTAATCAACTCAAACTTTACATCATTTTGACCCCATTCCAACTAGTTGTTCCTACCCCTTCCTTTGCTTCAATTCCAGAACAACCTTAATAGGAAGCCAATCCTGTTGTGAAAGAATTTGGTGAGGGGGGAAAGACCAAAAAAAGGGAATGAAAGAAAATATGCCCCAAACAACTCCAACTCCTCCTAAGCTTCCAAAGCCTACTCCTCCATGTGATTTGTGTGATGTTGTTGGGCATGCCATCAATAATTTTCCTAAGCTCCCTCATATCAAGAATATAGTCTTTGATACCTTTCCCAAACCTAACATTCCTGAGGTCCATGTCACCTTACCCAAGTCAACTAAGAAGAACAGATCCTTGTGCACTAATCACTCTTATGATTTCTATGATAACTATGGCCATTATTCCCACCGTTGTCCTTGTTTTGAAGGTTTTTGTGATATACTTCAAGTACTTCATGAGCTAGATGCTGCTGATAGTGATTGAAATTCCCCTCTATTTGCGAGTACTGGTCCCATTTTTACGCTAGAATAGGAGGTTTCCCAACCCACCATCATGATTCCTCCTCCTGATGTCAAGATGATGGATACTTTCACCCCTATTCTCTACTTATCATCATCCATGTGATTGATCTATTAAGACTCTCTTGACGTTTCGTATTTTGATTCTATTGAACCTTCTTCAACGAATACTTTGGTCTCAGCATCGGTAGATGTCACATCTACTAGTCATTTGCCTCCCCTTGTTGATGATGCACATGTGAACCTTGTCTCTCTTGAAGATGCCTTAGGTAGCTACTCTTCATCATGTGGTTCCTCTTCCTCCTGTCCTCCCATCTTTCATTCTGATGAAGAAATCATGGAAGCCATGACCAACCTTGATTATCCTTGGGATGATATGCACCATTGTGTGTACTTCCTTCTGTAGAAAACCCATGATCAATATGCTATGGAGTCCAAAGACTTCATCCATGGTGAGGTTGACTAGTTCAAAAACCACATTCCTACACAAGATTCTTTTGAATAAGGAAATATGCTAACATCTACCCTACTATCAAAACTAACATTTCAAATACACCAGGGATAAAAGAAAATATCACCTTGGGGGCACAATGCACCGCGAAATAAATTGACACTTACACTAAGTTATTCAAATAATTCCATGATGTTTTCACCTGGTCTTATTCTGAGATTCCTAGAATTGATCACACCATTGTTGGAAATCACATCAATAGTTGGCCCGATTCCATTCCTATCTACCAAAATCAAAGTCCTATCCATCATTCCAAGCATGATGTTATCAAAGCCTAAATTGATAACCTCAAGCTGGCTGGTTTCATTTACTTAGTTGAATACACCACATGGGTGTCCAATCCCATTCCTATTTGAAATAAGCAAGGCACCATTCGTGTCTGCATGAACTTTCACAATTTAAATAAAGCTTGTCCCAAAGGAAAATTTCCCACAGCTTTCATATACCAAATCATTGATGACTGTGCGGGACATGAGATTTTTTCCTTTATGGATGGATTCTTGGATATAACCAGATATGTATCCATCATGCTGATCAACTTAAAACCTCCTTCACTAGTCTGTGGAGAAATTTTTCTTATAGGGTCATTCCTTTTGGTTTAAAGAATGTTAGGGCCATTTTTCAATGCACCATGTCATACTATTTTCACAACTTGGTTCACATTGTCCTTGCATATCTATATGATCTCACCACTCGTTCCAAGCTTTGGACATAACACCTTCCTAATTTGTGTACCATCTTTCTTTGATGCTGCAAGTATAACATTCACCTCAATCCCCTTAAGTGATTCTTTTGTGTCCCTTCTGGTTGACTGTGGGGCTTCATTGTGTCCAAATATGGAATCACTCTTTACCCTCTAAAAGTTCAATCCATTTTCAAACTTCCTCCGCCTCACACTCTTCACAAGTTACAAATCCTCGAAGGCAAAACAAAGTTTCTTCATCGGTTTGTTCCTGGATATACCACCACTTCCCATGGGTTTCCTAGAATTCTTTGATTTACCATTTCATTTATTTGCGATGACCAAGCTCAACAGTCTTCTGATGCCCTCAAATATGCACTCACTCCCCCTCCTTTTATTAACCCACCTAAATTTGAAAGGGACTTCATCTTGTATATCTCAGCTTCCACCTATTTAGTTGTTGGGATCTTAATACAAGAATATGGTGCTAGAAATGAGTATGCCATCTATTACGTCAGTAAGAATCTTAACAGTCCCTATGTATCTTATTCCCATGAAGAAAATTTGGCTCTCGATGTTGTGTTCTCTGTCCAAAAACTTTGCCATTATATCATTATGCGTACCACCAAATTTATGACTAATTCCAACCCCCTTGCTCACTATAACCTCAGACTATCCTTGGTATGGAGACATCCTTATCTATTTTCAAACACAAAAATCCCCCCCCCCCATCTCTCTCATGATGCTCAATGGCATATTCGACATTAAGCCCCTCGCTATCTCCTATGCAGTGAAAATATTTATCATTGTGGTGTTGATACTATCCTCCGTCATTTCCTCACCCATGTTGAAGCTGAGAAAGTGCTCAATTCCTGCCATAGTGGCACTTGTGGTGGTCATCTCTCTGGAATGGCCACTAGAAAAAAAATCATGCGCATTGGATAATTTTGGTATTCTCTCTTTAGCGGTTGCATTGAGGTAGTAAAATACTTCCCTAATTTCCAATTATATATCCCTAAGGCAACAAGCTCCACTTGTTCCCCTCCATCCTATCATTGTAGAAAGGCCTTTCTATAAATGGGCTGTTGACTTTATCGATTGTCAAACCCCATCTACTAATAACCATAAGTATATAATCGTTTCCGTTGACTATTTCACCAAATGGGTTGAAGCCATGCCCACACTCAATAACACCACAACTATTGCAGCCCTGTTATTCTTTAACCATGTAATTTATCAATTTGGGGTTCTAAAGAAATTGGTTTCCAAACATGGTCGACACTTTGAATATGAAATTTGGCATGTGCTATCCTCATTGTTGGGCTTTGAACACCAATATTCAACATATTGTTACCCCAAAGGCAATGACCAAGTTGAATTTGTCAATAAAATTCTTAAAAATATGCTTTAGTGGATGGTGAATAAACAAAATACCAAGTGGAACCTTATGCTCTTCCCTGCTTTGCGGGCCTATAAGACCTATGTAAAAATTTCCACTGGGTTAACTCATTTCCACCTTGTTTTTAGATAGGAGGTAGTCTTACCGATCAAGTGTGAAATCCCCTCCCTCCACCTTGTTTTCAAACTCTTCCTCAATGCCCAAACTTTACAACAAAGACTCATCATGCTTGAGTGTGCTAATGAAGACCGTCATGTTGCATTATAAACCATTGAAGTAGATAAAAAGCATACCAAAGCTTAGTATGACTATAAATTCTACCCTTATACCTTTCATGAAGGTGAATCTATTCTCATATATGACCAAGCTCATGATGTCTTGGGGCATGGGATGTTTGAACCATTTTGGCTAGGTCCTTAAATCATTTGTAAGTATTTGGGAAACAGGGCATACCTTTTAGAGAGTCCATAAGGAAATCCTTCCTAACCCTCACAATGCGCTCTACCTAAAGAAATTTTAACCATAGAATTTCCCATCGAAATGCATGTCCTTTTTCTTTTTTCATTTAGGTAACTTGTATTCCCCATCATCTCATTCATTCTCTTCTTGCATCTTTCATATGGATCCATCATCCACACCACACATCAGTTATGCCGATAGTTTAAGTTTATTCTACAGGAATCTAAAATCGGAAGCTTGGGTCATTTTCACCCCTTTGCATTCGTTAGTTCACTCCAATGATGTTTGCATCGGATATGCCATCATTAACTAGGTCGAATATGATGTAGTGATAGGTTTATTAGATGATTCCCTGATCATCACATCCTTCAGCTTCATGTTTGTCTTGATTCCTTACTACTTTTCATGCAATTGAATGATGTTTATCATATGTGTAATCATGTCCTATTTAGATAATATCTATGAGTTAAGCTTAAATTGTCACATGATTTTGAATCCATTTCATTCATTCATTTTCCTAGAGCACAAAATAACTATGTAGATACCATTGGAAATAACATTATAGATTTTCATTTGTCACATGCATATATAAGAAGACATCCATAACATAAATTAGTGGCGAACCATAATCATCACAAAAGATGAATAACCATATTATGTATCATCACATCCAATTTATAGTGTTTGGAGTCCACTACTCTAAACACATCCGACATGCCCATAATATGTTACAAAAAAAAATAGGGGGCCACATGTTCTTATGCCTAATCATTGTCATCTAGACGATCCCGAGCCAGTGGATCCATTCCACCCACCCAAAAGTCTCGAACTTCCTAACCGGCCATAGCTATGTGCCTCATGATACCTCACCATTCTTAGGGAAGCCCAGTGCACTCATCCATATACTGACCTTCTAGATGATTCCATATGCACTTTGTCACCGCTATGAGTAGTACATCAAACCTATGGTGGAGGTCCTCAATTAGTGCATCACAATCCACTCTCTGTCATGATATCGACCCTCTGTGATATCCAGCCATAGGTGCTATGACTCATCCTTCATATCCCACCTACCTCACTACCGCTATATCTACATACCACAAGTTTGGAAATTAGTACCACCAACATTTATTTTTAAACTTTACATGCAACCAAACTATAGCAACTACTCCTTACCATCAGGACCCCATGCTCTTCCTAGCGATAGTCGTAGATCAAGATCCCCCCTAAAATTTCATTCCACTATATAGATAGTCATCTAAGTACAATGGTATCTGGTCCCAATTAGTAAAGAAGTCAAGTCGGAACACCCGTTTAACTCCCCCTCATCCACCTCATCACAGTATTTGCCTCCAAATATGCATCCTGGGCTTCTGTGGGACCCCATCATGGATCTATACATGTGGATCCCAATAACTCACAATCTTGGACAATATTGGCTCACCATTCCAAGAAATTTAGTGACACATATCGTGCCAGAGTCCATCTAACTTCTTGGTTCTCCAAAACCTTAGCACGAAGAGTATCAAAGTCTTGTTCTCACCACACTAGCTTTAGCTCTTCCATACCTACAAATATACTAGTATGTTTTGTCAATTTAGAGTCAAAAGAATCCACTCCCTGTTCTTAGCTTCAACTGAATAGAGACCCCTAGATACACTTTTCCCTTAAGCCCAAAACACATATTTTCCCCTCAAAAATGCATCGGACACACTTTTGTCCCGAATTTCTACATTCTAGAATGCAAAAAAGGGGAAAATAGGTGTGTTTTGACTATGAAGAAAGAAAAGGGTTTCTCCCATTGAGCTGAGGCCCTAATCTAAAAGTTTAATACACCAAAATTAATGAGTAAGGTTAGGCCACCTACCTCAAAATTGAAGATCTAAATTCCGATGGTTGGTTTGTCTACTACAACCTCCTCAATATTTAAGGTCTTCTACTCTTCTCCAAATTCTCTAACAACTCAATGAGGAAATGAAGTGGCTTTGGGGGCAAGAAGCCTTTTATAGAAAAAACCCTAGTTTTTCCGTTGCCCATTGCAACCAAACTGTAGCTCAGTTTCACAAACTGTCAGAACTTTTGGAAAGCTCTCACCATGCTTTGTAATAGGCCCCTCTTTATTTTTGGTAATTTGACACTTCTATAGGAAGCCATTTTTTCCATGAGGTCTCACTTTGCCACCTATTAAAATCAAATTTACTCATATGAGCCAGTTTTACTCTGGTACCACTTTACCATTGCATTGGTCAACCAAATTGTCAATCTCCATCATGATTAACCATTTTACTCGTGTTTTTATCGCCCCCTCTGGGCCTCCCCCCATGTGGCAGTATTATTTAGTCACCCTTGTTCATAGCATTAGAGATGAGTCACCCTTGCATCTATGGAGCCTATTCAAAGTCCCATTGAGCCCAATTACGATGTTCCATACATATTTTGGTCGCATTCATCCCATTATGCTCATCTTTCACCTCCATCTATATTTCTCCATCATTAAAAAGCCTCGTTTGTGTAATTAACCATCCCCTCTCGAATCAAGTCAGTGGCTACCAAGTTAACCATACATACCATGCTATGACAAGGGAATTCGTTAGTATGCCTGTCATTTTGTATCCTTCCATCATCATCCCTAGTGTCAGTCCATCAGACATATTTCTATGACATTCATGCTTTTGTTGAGGAATCCTCATTGCCTCACCTATAGCGGGCCCTCTTCTATTGACTTCAGCACATTCATTCTGGGAGAGTGGTGTAGAGGACAAACTACCTTGGTTCCATCTTTCATCATTGTTCGGTGCCTCAGAGTAAGCAAAGGGAATCATCATTTCCCTTTGACTTCGTGTGCTCAACTCCAACTCATTATGACACAATCTATAATTGTATACTTGATAGTTTGGTGATCCAACATATTGTACCAGTATTTACTGGGCGTGTGTGAGATGTTCTATACCTCACGATGGGGTGGCCCTTCAGGTATCCCCCCACATGACCAGATGTTAGCAGATCATGATCCAACCTTAGATTTTATTACACTAATTTGATGGTTTCGGTTTTCATCGCTTACATCACCCACAACATGCATGTCTCATTCATGTGATCTATTTAGATCTTCAAATACCTTCCCTATGCAACAAAGATTCTTTAGTAGCGATTTTCCCTAACCATGTCAATTTTGAGGGTTATTATGCCTCATGTACACAGATCAACAAATGTTGTTGTATTTAGTCCTAGCATTTGTTTTCCAGGCACATTATATATATGCGACCCATTATATTATTGTATAACATTCTGGCCCATTGATGCTAGCATATCATGTACTTTGTATCTCACCCCACATTGTTGGGCCCACCATTATTATTTGTACCAAGTTATTTCAGTGGGTATGGGTATGCCTCCACCGCCTCATTTGAGAGGATATACTCTCAAACAAAAGAGATTTATATAATCTTAGTCGATCTCTCCCCCTCCATTCCTCTATCCTTCCTTGCATTGCTTCAATTATCTCTCTCTCTCTCTTTTTGACTCCCCTTTGGTGTCTTGTGGAAGTATAACATTCAATGTATTTCGATCATATGATTTTCTCCTGACGCTCATATGTTGGGGGACAATCTGTTATCACCTAAAAAATGATCACATAGCCATTTATAACTAGGTGGATTGAAACATACCATGGAGGATTAAATTTACCATGGTAAAATAACTTGCACAATAAAAATAATTTAGTAAAACATTTTTATTGAATTATTTTTTATTAAAATAAAAAATTCCATGAGAATAATTGAATAAACCATTATTTATTTAATTTTCTCTAGAAATAATTTATTAAATAATTATTTGATAATTATTTCTTAACTCATTTGACTAAAACACCTTGGAATAACTAAATAAATCATTGTTTTCTTTATTATTCCTTATTCTTATTTTGTGGAATAATTGTTAAATCATTATCTCATAATTATTTCAAATTCACACTTTTCTTAATTCTTGCAAAGTGATTAATAAATCATTTTATTTGTTAATTACTTAAACAATTTTATAAATAAATATATATGACCATTTTGAATATATTTTCCCTCTCCAAAAATATAATAAAGTATTCCTAACAGTCAAATCTTGATTTGGTTAATAATATTTTATTATTTTCCAATTTATTCTAGCCCAATAGTTTGTTATAAATAAGAGGGGTTTCCATTCATTCTTCACCATGATCACTATCATCGTCATCATTATCATCTCATGCCAGCTGATGTTAGGATATTCTGACACACAGGAAATAATTAAGTATAACTTAGCCTAGTGTATAGTTAGGAAAAATGTGTTTCTTTAGTATGTACTTTTTGTAACTTACAATCTGACAGTCATGATATGTTCTAGACATGGTGTGATCTGATGGTTCATTCTCTGCTCAGTATCATCAACACTTGATCCATGGCCTATTACTTAATTGGTCCATGATCTCTATTTAAAGAGCATGGAGGGTCATTTGTCCCATAGGGGCTTCACTCAATGAACCTCTGACATATCATGTGCGTTCATGGCATATTAAACAACACCCTTAATTTGACTACATATTGGAAAATACCTTTAAAAATCACATTA
Source organism: Pinus taeda (assembly GCA_000404065.3). Classification (NCBI taxonomy): domain Eukaryota; kingdom Viridiplantae; phylum Streptophyta; class Pinopsida; order Pinales; family Pinaceae; genus Pinus; species Pinus taeda. The sequence goes on along the minus strand of APFE031024381.1, from coordinate 111,272 downwards.
TTTAACCCCCTACAAATATAAACCCAATACACCTTCCCAATTTAAAAACCCTTACTTTCACTATATATTATAGGTATCTGTTATTTTGTTAACATTTTTCATACCCCTTTATATTTTTTCATTAACTTTGGACTCCAATTTTTATAATTGCTAATATAAAACCCTCTCCCCCTATATATCCCCCAATATATTATGTCATTTTTTCTTCAATAAATATCCCCCAATATGAACCCACATGGTATGGTATTTCTCCCCAAGTGAAGCCCCCGTGATTTGTCCAGTGACCATTCATGAGAGAAGCTTATGTAAATTTTATTTATTTTACACTAATAATTGCTTGAAGTGGTCGCATTGGCTCAGGCCGTGGATTGTTTCCCTCTTTGAGGGTTTTAACCACGTCAAGAATATTGGTGTACTGATATATTATCTATTTGTGAGTGGTTTCCTTTGGTGTTCAATCTAAGGAAGTTACCCTGTAAATTCCTACATGGTATCAAAGCTATTCGAGGGCTACATCCTTTGGTGATCTAAATTCGAAGCTGGTACAACTACATCTGACTATCATTTCCTATATCTATTATTTCTAAATGCTTTCGACCGAGAGGACTAATCTATTCTGTTATAAGCATCCATTCTAGTGAGGAACCCCTTTCATTTCAGGTGAAAAGGTTTCTGATAACCCTATCTACGTCATTTTTAAGATCTGGAGGTATAAATCCTTTATTTGCAGTTATAGTTAGTTATCTTGATTTTAATTTTGGTTTATAGTGATATATGAAAAATTTATTACAAGATCTATACCTTTCATTTCTTCATATGCTCTTTGCCTTGCAACTTTGTGCGATTTGGGCAAACCAGAAACAAAAAGAAATTGTTTTCTCATGCATATGCTCTTTTCCACTGCGTCTTAATGTGATCTCAGAAAATCAAAAACATTGAGGAAACTATATAGTTTCTAGCTAACTATAACTTTAAGCCATAAGGCTTGAATACTTTTTCTTGTTCGTTTCAGTTGTATGGTTGTTTTTTGTTTTGCAGGTAAAAGGGGGTTTTTCAAGTAAGAACACACCCCAAAGCTTCAGCAAAAAAAAAAAAAAAAAAAAAAACCTTCGTACTTTCCAACAATTATTAAATCTTTTAACAAGCTCACTTGGTCTAAAATTACTTTATGAGAATAGAGGTCTTGGGTTCAAGTGTTTCTTTTTGTTGAGTTATTTTTTCAACAATCACATGTAACTTATGTTTTAAAGTTATTTTTATGTAAAAGTGTTCTCACCCATTATAAAAAGTGAGTCACTTATAATTACAAAGTCATTTTATCTTTTATTTAAGTTACGATTTGGTGGATAGTTCATAAAGTACCATTGTAAAAGCCACTCTCACTTATTTATTAAAGTGGGTCACATAAAGTAATATTTTTTTTAAAAGTGAGCTAATTATATTAGGTTTAGAAAGGGGGGGATTTTCTTTTTAAATATAACATTATCATCATCTTCCCAACATTAATGTGGTTCATTGGGATCTTCAATAACTTTTCTTCAAAAAGCCATAACTTCTTCATCTGTGAGCGATTTTTTTTTAATTAGCCTAATTTTTCGAGATCTTTCCATTAGAACACTTAGTTTCAACTTATACAACTTCCATTTATTTTAAAATGTAAACTCCATGCCTATTTATTCTTGACACCACCAACTACTTCTAATGGTTATCCTACATCGTGGATTTACTTAGTAGTAAAGGTGTTTATAGAATAGCCTTAAGCCAAGAGTCTAAACCTCAAGATGAAGAAAAACTAACCAAATGGGAAAATAAGCAAGATCAATCATGTGGGTTGATAGGGATGTATATTTCTCCAACCTTAGATTCCATATCGTAGAAATTGATACCCTCGATGAAGTAATGAAAAAGCTCAGTATTGTTTTTGGAATAAAAAATGAAATTAGAGCCCATCAACTTGAAAATGAGTTGCTTACTTTGGACCCAATAATGTTTCTTCCATTGAAGAATTTTTTCCCAAGTTCAAGACCCTTACACTTCTCTTGTAAGGTGTTATGGTTAAGAAGGAAGATGGTAGACTTATCTATCCCATTTTTACTAAGTTAGGATTAACCTACTCTGTGTTTGTTTCCACCTTCCATTCTACTAAAGAAGCCTTCATTTCTCAACGAGAAGACTACAAGTCCCCCTCTTTTGATGTCTTTTGTGATTCTTTAATAAGAGAACAAGAAAAACTCTTACATATTGGTCTTCTTAATACTAGAAACTCTTCTAAGAAGGCCTAGAAACTCTTCTAAGGAAGCCTTAGAAGCCCAGCATCAACCAAGTTCAAAGAATCATAAGAAGCAGCATCCTAAAAAGAATGGTCCTAAACCAAACAACGGTCCTAAGCAATTTCAGTCTCAAAATGAAAAATCAACTCAACAAAATAATAAGGCAAATAAAAACAAATAGAATAACACTCATAGACATTGCAACTTTTTTAATCGTGATGGCCACTTAGAATCCAAATTCTTTAAGAAGATGGAAGCCTTGGAAGCAGCAATGAAGAAGCATAACATCCATTTGGAGCACTCTTCAACTTCAACTTCATCTTCATGAATACCACTTTTTGCATGTGGTTGTCAAGCATCTCGTTTTGGTTATGCACTAAATGTATCTTCTTCTACTCAATCTCATGAGAGGCTCATTGATTTAGGATATTCTTATCACATGGGAAAAAACAAAGCCATGTTTTCTCCTTTAAATGATTGTAACACCAAAAATATATATGCTAGTGATGATAGATCTCTTAGTCTTCTAGGGACTAGAACTATTCATCTAGACAATGGTCAATTTAACTATGTATTAAGTGTTCCTAATTTACCCTGCAATCTTTTGTCTATATATTAAATAACTCATTCAGGTGAAGGTAAAATTGTTGAATTTTCGCATCATGATGTTGTAATTAAGGACCTTAGTGATCCTATATAGGTGTTATCTACTGGTATTGCTAATGATTCTAAAAGGTTGTATAAGTTTAACAACTTTGTGTCATCAACTCTTCCCTCAGTATTTATTGCTCATAATGATGAGGTGAGCAAACTTTGGCATGAGTTATTTGGTCACTTAAACTATCACTCCCTTCAAAATCTATGTAAATAAAATATGGTAACAAGTCTTCCTATGGTATCTTGCAGAGATGGTGTTTGTTCTAGATGTGTACTCAGAAAACATCATCAGGATAGTTTTGAAAAAAATGTGCCTCTTGGCACGCCTCAGCCCCCATTACAACCTATGCATAGTGATTTGTGTGGTCCACTTCCAGTTGTTTCATTCCATGGTTACAAGTATTTCTTAACTTTCGTTGATGATTTTTCCAAACGCACTTGGGTATACTTCTTAAAACTCAAGAGTGAAGTATTTAACATGTTCTTGGCCTTTAAGGCCTTTGTTGATAATTAATCTGGACATCAAATTCTTAAGCTAAGATCTAATAATGGTGGAGAATATGTTAACAGAAAATTCATCAAATTTTGCGCTGAGCATGGAATTCAATTGCAACAAACTGTTCCATATACTCCACAGTAAAATGGTGTAGTTGAAAGGAAGAATCACACCTTAAAGGAAATGGATAATTTTATGCTTTAATCTAAAGGACTTAGTCTTAATTTTTGGGCAGAAGAAATTAACTGTGCAAATTACATAGTAAATCACACTGCTACTAAGGTTTTGAAGAATATCACTCGAGAAGAAGCATGGAGCTCAATTAAACAAGATGTAAGTCACTTTCGTGTTTTTTGAAGTGAAGCATGGGCCCATATTCTAGATGAGAAACGTAAAGCCTTAGGAACTAAGAATGAAAAATGTATTTTTGTTGGATATTTTGATGATGTCAAAGGATATAAACTTCTTCAACGTAAATCCAAAAATATAATCATTAGAAGAGATGTAAAGTTTGCTAAAAATATATCGGCTTACGAGCCTAGTTCAGTGGATGTGCCACCTCTCTCTATCCCTTCTACTTATGAAAATATTCCTTCTTCAAATGATGACAACAAGGATGACAATCCTCCCCCACCTTCTCTAGATCTTCCTTCAACTCCTCAACTTCTAAAATGGGTCCACACTACTTGGGGTGCAGCAGGTGCCCTTACATGTGATCCTACAAAACCAGGTCATACACATTCTCAGTTTGATAGAGAATATTCTTTATTGGATGACGTGTCAATTAATTATGGTCCTCAAACCTGTGCAGAAGCTTCAGTCCATCCAAATTGGGGTGCAACTATGAATGAAGAATATCGTTCATTATTGGCAAATTAGATATGGGACCTTGTTCCTCTTCCAAAGGGACAAAAACTTGGTAGATGCCAATGGGTTTATAGAACCAAGTTTGGATGAGATGGAAAACTTGATAAACATAAAGCTTGTATTGGTGCTAAGGGTTTTTCACAAGCTGAAGGCATTGAATATACTGAAACCTTCTCCCCTGTTTCCAAAATGAACTCTATCCGCCTTGTTCTTTCCCTTGCTGCATCCTTCAAATGGGAAGTTCATCATATGGATTTTAAATATGCCTTCTTGCATGGGGAATTGCATGAAGAAATCTACATGGACAACCTCCTGGCTTTATACAAAAAGACTCTAGCCTTGTATGTCAACTTAAGAAATCCCTTTATGGTCTTAAGTAAGCCCCTCCGGCTTTGTATGCCAAAATGGATAGATTTCTTTTAGATACTATATTTTCTAGGTGTCATTCTGAGAATACTATCTACACCAAGAATGTGGGTAAGTCTCTTATCATTATTATTCTTTATGTTGATGATCTTATCCTTACTAGTAGTGATCCCAGCCTTATAAACCATGTGAAGTCTAGCCTTAAAAAGTAGCTTGAAATGACAGAATTAGGAAACTTGCATTACTTTCTTGGTCTTCAAGTCTTGCAATCTAAAGAAGGTATTTCCATTTCCCAATCCAAGTATTCCTATGATCTTGTAAGCCACTTTCACATGGAATACTTAAGTCAACCCCTTCTCCCTTTCAGTCTGGAGTTAAACTTTCAGTCACTTGTACTTCCCCTTAAGTTGATGCTACCTTATACTATTAGCTTGTTGGAAAACTTTTATATTTGACCCATCCCTGCCCTGACCTTTCCTTTGTTGTTGGCCTTATTGCTTGGTTTATGCACAAAAAACATTAAAGTCATTAGAAAGAATCGAAAAGAATACTTCATTATGTTCGAGGTACAGTTTAGTTTGGGATTCATTACAGTGTAGAAGCATCTCCTCTATTGGTTGGCTTCACTGATTTTGATTGGGCTGGTGACCCTGGTGATTAGAAGTCTACTGCAGGTTATGTATTCACTCTTGGTTTTGGACCTATTACATGGGCCTGTAAGAAACAACGTCCCATTTCTCTTTCTTCAGTAGAGAAAAAGTATCGTGGTGTCGTTGAAGCTTGTAAGGAAGCCTTGTGGCTTTGTCAAATCTTATTAGAGTTTGGTTTTCAGCAGCAACATCCGACTACACTTTGGTGTGATAATCAAAACTCCATTCAAGTATGGAAAGATCCAATCCACCATCAGCATAGAAAACACATCGAACTACACATGCACTTCATCAGAAATCTCATTCATGACCATGTTCTTGAAGTGCAATATTGTTCAACTGATGATCATGTTGTAGAAATATTTACAAAGGCTCTTGTAGAGGTGAAGTCTACCAAACTTCGATTTATTTTTGGAGTTAAAGAAGTTATCACGAAGGGGGGATAGGCTCTAATGCCTCCTTCCTTCTCCTATTGTGTCATCTTTGTACATCCTTCAATCCTATCCCAAGTTGTTCTTAAGGTGGATGTTAGGATATTCCGACACACAGGAAATAATTAAGTATAACTTGGTCTAATGTATAGTTAGGTAAAGTGTGTTTCTTTAGTATGTACTTTTTGTAACATACAATCCGATGGTCACAATATGTTCTAGACATGAAGTGATTTGACGATTCATTCTCTCCTCAGTTTACCGACACTTGATCCATAGCCTAACACCCAATTCGTCCATGATCTCTATTTAAAGAGCATGGATGGTCATTTTTCCAATGACTGTTTATGAGAGAAGCTTATGTAAATTTTCTTTCTTTTACATTAATAATTTTCCTAAAGTGATCATGTTGGCTCAGGTTGTGGTATGTTTCCCTCTTTGAGGGCTTTAACCACGTCAAGAATATTGGTGTACTGATCTGTGATATGTTTGTGAGCGGTGTCCTTTGGTGTCCAATCTAAGGAAGTTACCCTATAAATTCCTACATCTGAGATCCCACTTGAGTTCTATGTTGTTTTTGTTTTCCTACATATTGAGAGAGAGAAACATATCACTAAAACACAAGGACATCAAAGGACCCATCCCATGAAGGGGGATTTACCGACCCATGTTGTAAATACTCTTCACTAGGTGTTAAAAATAAAAGAATATTCCTTTAAAGTTTTCCTCTATTGGGTTATTGCATCAATTTTTTCTTATTGTTCTATGTTTTATATTGCATATGATATTTTTGCTACAGGGTTTTCTTGTTTTCTTCTTTTGTCATTGCCGATCTGATGCGTAAACAACTTCATTTTGTTGTTAGGTTCACTTGTCTCTAGTGACTTAAATGAACTATTTTTGGTACACTTGCTAATAATTTTTACACTAACATATATATCCTTGATTATTTGGTGGATGTGTTCATATGAATATAGGATTTTGATTTACCAAAAATACATCTATCTCGATCATATATTTTTGAATTATAAACAAATTAGAATCCGCAAGCATTATGTAGCAATATATTTATGGTTTCATAGCAAGTCTACATTTGTAATAAAGAGCCAATATTTCTAAAATGCGATCTAGATATTTAAGAATTTTTGTTGAATAAGTTCAACTAAATTTAAGGTTCTTGTCCACCAAAAACCATATTTACCCTAATCATATAATTTGAATAATAAACAAATTAAAATCACACGGTAACAAATGAACCATTACATCATACTTATTTATTAAATTAGTAATAAAAAACTTTATCAACTTTACTATATACATATATAAATTCAAAACAAATATTTAAAAATATATAGCATTTAACCCGTAAATTTTCATATACCATTTACTCACCTAATCCTCTCTAATTGAAACTTCATCTTATGGAAATTCATATCTTGTAAAAGGATTCAGAGAAAAAAAATACAATATTACAACATACTAAATGCAAAAATTAGTTAATTATAAATAACCCTCACCCATTGTTTAACTAACTATCTATTTATGAATAATCTCCACCATTGTTTAACTAACCATCTACAATATTCAATACAAATGTACTTGGTCCTAAAATAGTAAACATGTTTCACATACGTAATTTACAATCGAAAAGAAAGGCATTTCATAAAAGCCCCCCAAAATAACTTTTCCTCTAGTTTTAAAACTATACGGTCAAATAAACTAACAAGTCGTTGGAATGGTAAATTATTAATTTGTTGATTAACTCTTAAGTTAATCCTGCAACTTAATATGAAATCATGCCTTCAACATTAAATATTACAATCTATGCCATACCATTTAGAAGTTTATTGGATAGATTTCAGATATGTTCTAGATATGATAAAATTAAATTCCTAAAAAGGTTTGTATCTGATGGAACACCTACTCCACATTTTTATCATAAATTTTTAATTTCAAAGTATAACATGAGGTTATGTATAATGTAAAATTTTATGTAAATACTTTTCTGGAATAATAAATAGAATTTCCAAAACAAATTTACTTGCATATTTATTTTTTTAATACATGTCATCAGATTTATTTATCTATCATAGTTAAAGAGATATAAATTATAAACAACAAAATAAAGTTTATAAATTACTAAATATAAAATTAACACTTATATAAAATTGGAAAATTATCTAACAAACCAATTGAGATTGACCAATTTTCCACCAAACCATAACCATAATCACATTTGAACTAATTTTTTCTACAACTAAAAACCCTCTTCCTATACCATGATACTACCCAGGAGAAAGTTATAAACACTTAATTTCTAATAAACAAATTATTTTTATCTTAGATATATACATTTAGCAAGGTTTTCTTGTACTAAACATAGGGCTTCTATAACCTAACGGAGCTACTAAAGAGCATGGAGTAGAATTAGTACATAGGGCTTCTATAACCTAACGGAGTTACTAAAGAGCATGGAGTAGAATAATCATGTTTTTCTTTATGGAAGAGTTTTTTCAACCACTAATATACAAGGACAATAAGCGAATCATCAAGACACAAGTCTCCTTACCAAGAGGGGAATTTTTTATTATGAAGATATAGGATTAGGATTAACCCAACTTGACACCTCACATTCATCCTGCAATGAGGGAGATAAATGATAAGGTATTCTATAACATTAAAAAGTATCGGTTGCATTTAGTTGTAGAAAGCAACCCAATGTTTCCCTATGTGGATGCATTAGAATGTATCATTAGCCACACCAATTATCATAAATATTCAATCAATTAAGAATAGGAACATTATGTGGAGATATTTATTTCAAATAGGTCAATAAATATTATAATTTCCCAAAGGTAATGTTTTTACTTAACAATGATTTTGTGAACAATTTCCATGACCAATATGATTTAAGTAAAATTTTAGGCAGTTAATGGAAGGAGAACATGAAATGCTTTAATTGGTCCTAGTAGAGTTATAGAATTATAGGGTTATGGAAACCTTATATGTAAATCATGGTCATGATGTGAAAATTATATGATTAGAGGCATAGGCTTCATTGGCTCACACAATGGCAGCTATTAGAAATATGATGGATTGGGGAGTTATCATCCCCAAGAACCTCAATGTGAAAATTGAAAAAGCTTGAAATTTGAACCTTGGTAAGGTCACCTTGCTTTACATGGCTTCTTATCAATAAGATCCAGTGTGCCAAAAGCATTTTTGGTAAAATAAATCTTAGTTGGCACATACTGGAGTCCTTCATTCATATGTTTCTCAACATGTTATGGGAGAATAAATATAAGAGATTTTATTCTATTATTTGTGACTAATTTGTTTCTCATATATTTACTATCATGTTCTATTTATGGCTTTCATTCTATTTAGGTAGGAAAACAATATCCTTTCAAATATTTAAAGAAACATACATATCTTACTATATCTAATGCTACCAATTCACCCCACTTTATATGTATATATGTTCAATACAAGCCAGTGTTAGGAGAGATAGGCTACCAATCCATTATTTAAATGCCTCCTTTATTAAGGATAGGAAGTGGATCTTCAATCCTTATAGGTTTCAGCTAAGGTGAAATTTTACCAAGGATACCACATATGCCAAGTAGAAAGGTTAAATTCATATGAAGTATAGGTTAATTAATATTAAAATATATAGAAGACATGAACCTAAATTTCCATAAAAGGAATGGTGTTAAAATCATTTTTCCTTTTTATAGCATGAAAATAACCATGAAAAAATATATTAAAAATCAATTTTATAAGGTCTGTGTAAAGAGTATACTCCCTATGGTTCATAGGAAAAAAAATATTTGTTTTTGCAAGAAACAAGTGTTTTTTTGAACCCTATAAAGGCTTCATCACTTTTTCTAGGAGGACAGTGAGTGATGCATCACACTATGTTTACTTGTATTAAGTGATGATTAGATGTTCACGACTATGTGTAAACTAGTGATGAGTATTGAAGGGGGAAAATGAGTATTTCCTCTCATATCTAAATCATATCATATAAATAAGAAAATAAACTAGCCCAAAAGGTGTCAAAAAAACGAGGTAAGATACAAGTAAGACTTAGAAAGCTACAAGAACCATGAAAATACACCAAAGAAGAAATAACCAATAGATTCTTCCCTAGTGTTCAAATTAACAACTCCACAAATATTCCCAAGTTTGTGCAAAGCAATAATAGATCATACCTAGCCTAGGACTATTTGATACATAAGAAAAGAGAGAATAATAATGATTGCATACCTTTTCTCTAAAATTTATTAATGTACGTAATCAATATTGTTGTAGAGGATCCCACTCTAGATCCTAAAGATGTTGCCTCCAATGTTCATACATGTGTCCTACACACAAGACACCAAGAGAAACTAGATCTACTATCCTAATAAATATTCATTAGAGATAAACAATAAACAAGGAGCAATGGGCATGAAGGAGAGGCTTAGTAAATGAGGTAATACTAGAGGTAATGTGGATGAGAATAAGAGGTATAGGGGGAGGATGATGAAGACAACGAAATAACTAAGATCACAAGAGTTGGGGAAAGAGGGAATGGGGAGAGATTGATAAATGGAGAAGAGGCTGGAATAAGAGAAGGGTGGATGATTATAGGAGGGAAAGATGTGAGCATGAACAATAGGAGGAATGTGAGAAGAGGGATGGTGAAATAGAATGAATGGTAAGATAAAGAGGAGGAGAAGAAGTGAGGGTAGGGTAAAGTAAAAAAGGGGTTGTGGTAAAGCTACGGTAGGGTGGAGATAACGAGTATAGTTGGTGGATGGGTTGAAGGGGTTAGGAAAGTAGAGTAAAGAGGGAATGCAATTATATATGGATGGAGAATTTTGGGGTGGGGGGCGGAGGATAGGTGAGGCAAATATAGGTAGGCATCATGGGGTGGTTCACAAGAGGAAAAAGGAGAGGAGGTGCCAAGAAGAAATGTGTGGATGAGTAGAGGAGGGAGATAAGTGACAATAGGAGATAGGTGAGACAAGAGTGAGGGTAAGTACGACCAAGAGAGGTGGGAATGAGGGGTGGGGTGAGAAGGGAAAAGGGAGAGAAGATGAGAAGAAGTAGATTATTTTGAGGGCTATGAGACATACACCTTCTACTCAAAAGCACATAGTGCCACTAAAATCATGAATAATAGGTCAATGATACTCTAAATATGTTTTTCATGGATGTTAAAGGAATATTTATAAGACTTATATGGCTAGGAACTTTATTTAGGGCCTAAATTTCATCTTTCCCTCCATGGAAATGTCCAATGCCCTAAGAATCAAACTAATGTTATCCATCCCCATAAGGAAACTAAGGTTAGTTTTGAAGGTTTATTTATGATGGGTTAACATGTTGTTGATGACCCTAGATGACTTCAACCTTTCCTTGTAACATTATTATAAAATCTACTTTGTGAATAGCTAGTGATAAAAAAGAGTTCTCATTCCTAGCCTATGTATTGTTTGCCCTAATATTTTTTAGATATGACAACTTAATGGTTTGGGATGCAAGTAAATTAAAACTTCCAATTTTATAAATACCTCTCAATATATCTAATTTTTATATTATTTTTGTATAGAATAAACACATATATAAAGTCCACATTGATATATATATATATATATATGCTAATTTTGTTTATTAGTTTTAATATATATTTGTCTTCACATATGTAATAATCCTAACATACACACTTAGTTTATTTCACTAACACTTTTTATCATTATAGCCATTTAAAATTAAGCTATATGCATTAGTAAAAATACTATATGGAAAAATATTAAAAGTGTACCATTGTTTGGTATACTAATTCAAGGATTTGTAATTTAATGATATAAGATTTTGCTATTTTGAAAAAGTGTATTAATTAATAAATAAATTTTGTAATAAATACCCCCACATTAGCATAGTGTGTTTCAAATCCTTCAATTTTTTTTGAAAATTCAATCATAAAAAAAATTAATCTCTATACTAATAAAAACATATACAAATAAAAACATATACATTATATAGTCTATGAAAATAACATATCACTATTATAAAAATTTAAATTTCACGTTATATACAAATTTTATAATAAAATTGTATATCTAAAAAACGAAGTTATCTTCTTACATTTCATCTTTTAATATTATATTCAAATTCATTTTAAAAGAAATAGAATACTCCCTCCAAATTAATGATTCAGATCATCATTAATTTGCACCACATGGTTTTTATGAAAGTAATATCTCATTGCCAAAAAACACACCAAAAAAATGTTAGAAAAAGATGAAGAACAAAATGGTTCTATAAAAGAGAAGATGATATTTGTTGAGTTGATTCGAAGATGATGTTTGTTGAGTTGATTCGTAGATAAATGAGAATATCTAAGTGATAAGAGCTGTGGAAATCCAAAGAAAGAAAGTGCAGCGTGCGGCAACGGGGAATGCCATTTTGTATGTCTTTAAATAAAAGATGTTTTCTATGTTGAAGGAAACTATAATTTGTTAAAGGAATCACATTTGAGTCTATGAGAACACGTGCTTTCTTTGGTTGAATTTTGTGGTTGTGACTTCGAAGATGTCAAAGCACTTATCATATAAGGTATTCTTACAAGAAAAATTTATGATAATTTATGGTGACTCAGCTGATTTCTGTAAAATGTCGTGACCTGTCCACCTGCAAGATTTCTCTCGTCTTTGAAAGGCGCGGCCATTGGAAATGGAGGCAGCCAGGCGTTCCTTCTTCGGGTGGCGTTGCAGTGGGACGTGGAGACTGAGAATCTGCATGCACTGCATCTGTTCCTCTCTTCCTCCTCTTCGTGTCGCGCTGGTCCTTCTCCTTCCTTCCCTCAGCGTCCTATAAATACAAAGTTAATACGCACCCACTCTTCATACATTCTGATCAGTTGTATTCCATCAGTGAAATTAACAAAGAAGAAAGGAATGGGTGTCTTCTCCTCTCCAATGTCGACGCTGAAATGGGTGACTTTATTCGCGGCTCTTCTGCTTCTCCTTGAGTGGGGCACTGCTCAGGAAGACATCGTCATGGATGGAGAGGTGGTGCAACAGCAAGGAAGGTCGTGCGACCCGCAGAGATTGTCTGCTTGTCGGGACTACTTGCAGCGCCGGAGAGAACGGCCATCGGAAAGATGTTGCGATGAATTGCAAAGAATGTCTCCACATTGCCGATGCCGAGCCATAGAGCGATCACTAGATCAGTCTCAATCGTATGATTCGTCGACGGATTCCGATTCTCAGGATGGTGCACCACTTAATCAACGCCGCCGACGCCGCGGTGAAGGGCGCGGAAGGGAAGAAGAAGAAGAGGCGGTGGAGAGAGCCGAAGAGCTTCCGGATAGATGCAACCTCCGCGAGTCACCCCGCCGCTGCGATATTCGACGCCACTCTCGTAAGTCACTCCAACAGCGTTACCAATTATGGACGAACAATAATTAATTGTCATATTTTATCTGCAATTATTTCTGCAAGTTCTTCCATGCTATAGATAATGATTTATTTTGTTTTGATTGGTGTCTGCACAGGCTATTCTATTATCGGCAGTAGCGACTGACTACCACGTTTACGCATGTAAATAAACATGCTGCTCGCACTCCAGCTACGTATGTAGTGGGTTTTGTAGGAGCTTATATAGGCTCTACAACATCCGGCTTGTCTCTAGCATGTAATAAACTAGTGAATGAATTGAACAAATTACAAGTAAATTACGCACTTAAAAGGAAAAGTTGTCCAACATAAATGGATTGATTTTTTTATTTTTTTTCGAAATTTATTATCGAATGGGCAAATTCTTAAAAACATACCAATTTTCTCAATGTCATGATTAAGTGGATCATGCAATGCTCATATATACAACGCCATATACAAACATCACATAACATTGTTAAATAATTATAATCAACAGAACTTGGGCATTATTTTGAGGTATTATTGACAGAATATGAGCATTGTTTTTATATTATAATCAATATAGTATACTCTAATATATTGTAATCAGTATACTGCAATGTTATATATTGTAATGAGTATACTGCAATGTTATAATCAACAGAAATTGGGCATTATTTTGAGGTATTATTGATCAACAGAATATGAGCATTATTTTTATATTATAATCAATATAGTATACTCTAACATATTGTAATCAGTATACTGCAATGTTATAATAAACAGAAATTGGGCATTATTTTGTGGTATTATTAATCAACAAAATATGAGCATTATTTTTATATCATAATCAATATAGTATACTCTAACATATTGTAATCAGTATACTGCAATGTTATAATCGACAGAAATTGGGCATTATTTTGAGGTATTATTAATCAACAAAACATGAGCATTATTTTTATATTATAATCAATATAGTATACTCTAATACATTGTAATCAGTATCCTGTAATATATTGTCATAATCTGTTTAAACTCAAATAGAGTTTTGGTAGTATTTTATATATCCCAGCATCAGTTCCCCAGAGAGTATGGCTATCAGTGGATATTTCGCGAGTTTTGACATTATTTTTATATTTTCATACAGACATGTTTAATCTATATCTAAACGAATAAATATTATTAGCAATCCCAGCAGGGACACAAAAATAACTATTCTCACATTAATTTTATAATTGTATTGTATCAAAATACTTTTTCTCCCCAATTAAATTTGTATAGCTTTTCTTAAATCAATTATTTGTTTCAATATTGTTTGCAATGATTTTAACCAATTATTTGTTTTGATATTGTTTACAATTATTTCAAATTGAATATTTAATATTATTTACAATTATTTCAAATGGTATATTGTGTGACGGAGTACACTGTATAATGTCATTTGAAACTATTGTATATTGAAATAATGTAGAGTTATTCCGTCATAATGTAGAGTTATTACGTTATAGTAGAATATTGTATACCTTATTTTAAAATTATGAAAAAGTTTATTAAAATTATTATAGTTTATTTATTAATTTAGTTAATTTACCATAATATATAATTTATAGTGTTATTTGTATTATTAGTCACTGCCATAGTTTTATTTATATTCATTTAGTTTATTTATATTCATTTATAATATTTTATAATATTTATAATGTCACATTATAAAATATTTATTATAATAATTATAGGTTTAATTTTAAAAATAAATAATTTTTTTCAATATTATTAATCAACTAATTCATTTCATTGTAGTATAATTTGAAAGTCTTATTGCAACTTTTACGACTTAATAGTTTGTCTCCCATATTTTATGCCATTACTTTTATTTAAATTTCGAAAAATCATGACTCAGATATGTCAGGACTCCCACTCATAACATGAGAATCAACAACTTACTTCTAGATTGACAACTACCACTCATAACATGAGAATCAACAACTTACTTCTAGCATAACATGAGAATCAACAACTTACTTCTAGATTGACAACTCCCACTCATAACATGAGAATCAACAATTTACTTCTAGATTGACACTTTGAGACTCATAACGACAATCTTAATTTTCTAGCATTTCATTGTAGTATAATTTGAAAGTCAACTTACTTCTAGATTGACACTTTGAGACTCGTAACAACAATCTTAATTTTCTAACATTTCATTGTAGTATAATTTGAAAGTCTTATTGCAACTTTTATTGCAACTTTTACACAATATAATACCACTTAATAGTTTGTCTCCCATATTTTATGCCATTCGAAAAATTATGACTCAGACATGTGAGGACTCCGACTCCACTCAGACATGTGAGGACTCCAACTCATGACATGGGAGCCAACAACTTTTAGATTGACACTTTGGGACTTATAGTGACAACCCTTTTAGATTGACACTTTGAGACTCATAATAATTTGTAAATGACATGGAAGCACTAATTCCAACACCTTTCCTTAATACTTACATATAACCAATATAGAAACACACATTACAACAATAAATGAATTTTCATATATTTGTCTCCACTCTCAAATCTCATGGTTTAAGCTATTTTCTTCACTACACTTTCGAGTTTCCTATTTGATCCATTTAAGACATAACCGCTTCAGTCTATCATTGAAGTACTTTGGAAAACTAATGCTTCTCAACCAGAGTCCAAGAAGTCTGAACTATCCTATAGAACTACCATCATGTTAACATATCACACCAATTTAACCTTATTAAGAAATACTTGTAACTAATACTCCCCACCTATTACGTTATTCCACTCAAAATTTTAATACTCACACCAATTTAACCTTATTAAGAAATACTTGTAACTAATACTCCCCACCTATTACATTATTCCACTCAAAATTTTAACACTCCACACGTGTTACATTATTCCACGAAAAATTTTAGGGGCGAATTTTAGCCCTTAGGGGGAATTAAGGGGTTTTAAACTTTCAGTGGGTGGATATTTTGTATAATAGTACATTTTTACAAATAGTCTCAAATAGCCCACCTTATTTTAAGGGAGAGGGTAAAAAGGGTAAATTTAGCCCTTCAAATTAGGAGTTATAACCTTCCATTCACCGTAATTTTCAAGAATAGGTTTTATTTAAGTGAATCCTATGGGCCAAATACCATATTTATAAAAGAGGTATGGTAAATTAATAAAAATATAAATAAATGAGAGGTATGGTAAATAAATAAAACATTTCACTAGTCACCTTATATACATGAAAGGGTGTAAATAAATAAAAATATAAATAAAGTGGAGGTATGGTAAATAAATAAAACAAACTAGACTTATGGTAAATAAATAAAACCTCATTTTATATTTAGTCCATAGCCCTCTTTCTATTTATGAAGGCTAAAATAATAAGTTTTATTTAAGTGAATCCTATGGGCCAAATACCATATTTGTAAAAGAGGTATGGTAAATTAATAAAAATATAAATAAACCAGAGGTATGGTAAACAAATAAAACATTTTTTTATTATATTTACTCCATAAGTCACCTTATATTTAGGAACACTCAAAAAATGTGTTATATTTAGGTGAAACCTATGGGAAAAATACTATGCGCCAAATACCATGGGCTAGATTATTAGTAATACCATGGAAAAAAAACATTATCAACCGTAATATTAGTATTAATAAAAATAAAAATAGCACATGCTATTGACCCATGGTATTCACATGGAATGTAGGCTATTTAAATGGGGGAATTAAACCAGCATATATCCATCTTTATCTGGATCTATTAAGTATCGTGATATGAAAACTATCATAGAGTGAAAAATATTTTATCCCTCTCAGTGCTTGGTGGATCAAGAGTAAAAATGGATGTTGTAATTTAATGTATGTTAAACATTTTAACTTAGTTAAAATATAAAATAAAATAAAAATCAATTATTAATTTTATTAATTTTTCTAAATTAGAAATAGTAATTTTTAAGCTCCACGTTTATGATAGCCCATGGTAATACCATGGTATTCATATGAGCATAGACTATTTAAAGGCAAAATTCTATCATGTTAGATCCATCTTAATTCTGGGTCTACCAAGTGCTCAGAGGGATAAATAGATTTCATCCCCTAAGAGTGGTAGATGTGGAGTTAAGATGGATATAGGTTGGTTTTTATGATAATGAAGATATTAAATAGACTAAGGAAATTATATTGTAAAAACATCTTAGGGTGAATGGTTAAAGCTGTCACTTCACAAAATTCAGTAAAAAATACCAATATTTTCATTAATATTGGTTTCTAAATTTTTCTGATTTAACAAAAAAAATTCAAAACATTGAAACCTTATTACTCTTTCTGCATCACCGTCGCAGAAGATTTCTCACAATTTTTCAAACATTTTCAATATGATATCTTCATGAAAAAGTTTAGGTACTAATGTTGGATTCTTATTGTTTGAAAAATAAGTTGGTTTGTACAACCTTCTTCTTCTGTGCTATTCTTAGTTTGTCCTAATGATATGTAGGGGTTGGAGCCATTGCACCATATTTTCCTAAAAGGTGGAGATTGTTCACCAAAAGGTTAATTAATCTACATGTTACAATGTTGTTAAAAGATGTGAGACCTATGAGGGTAGTGAATTATGCTAATAAGAAATTTAGATTGGGAGAGATGTAATTAAATTTTATTATTTAATTGAGATTTCCAATTAAAATAATAATAAGTCTACATTTATATATTCATATGTTGATTGTAAGGATTCTCACAATGGTCACTTCTTTCAATTAGATCTCCTTCAAGCCTTTGGAATACCTAATACTTTCTTACATAATATAGTTGGGGCTTGCTACTTGTTGGCGTGTTGGGGTAAACAAACTTGATGTGTTTTTATTTTTTATTTTTATTTTTATCTCGCAGTTGGAGTCTATGGAATAAGAAAGAAATTTGATAACTTGAAAAAAGTGGTAGCTTGACAAAAGTTGTAGAGAAAACATTAATCTCTCCTTCCTTGACAGAACGCGTTGTCAATATCAACACCTACAAGAACTTTGTTGTGGAATACTATCAAAACTAATAGAAGGATATGAAAGAGTGCATTGTAAGAATCTTGACAAACAAGACCACTGAAACTTGGAAAATTGTTTGTAGGAAGAGAAAATTATGTTTCTTTTTTTCAAACATGTATGTTAGTATATTACAGTTTAATGAATATGTTTTCTTATTATCATATATGGTTTCATACTTTAACAAAACATTCGCCAAGAGTTCACAATGTTTTATTATTCAGTAAAATATTCACCAAGATCTTACAAGATTTTTTAATTCAGTGAAAGATTCTCCATCACTGTACAAGATAATATAATCTGGTGAGAGATTCACAAAAACAATTATATATACATATTATATTATTGATAAAATCGCCTCCCATTTTTCCTATGTATCATGGGGATTAGCCTATTTATTATACATATAAATTTAGGGTGGTTTTTAAAATTTTCCTTGCATTATTCTATTCATTAATTAACATATTTTTTGTAATTATGGATCTCTCTATTTTTTTAAAACACCAAAATAATTTTATAAATAAATAAAATCACTTTACACATCATTTATTTAATATAAAAACCATTCAAACATACAACAATATATTATACCTACATCACCAAACCAAGATCCTTGTTCAAAAATATTCATTTACCTCTTTCTTTGACCATTACCATTTCCAATGCTTTCGATCAATCCACCATTCAAAATTACCATTAGCATTCCCAATGCCTTCCATCAATTCAACATTCCAAATTATCGTTCCAACATTCAAAATTATCGTTGCCTCTTATTTATTCCAAAAGAAATAACATCACGGAAAATATCTACATCTATCTTTAATTTTATTTCATTCTTTTCTTAAGAAATTGAAAGACACCTTTATGATGGTGAATCAATCAACAATATGGTCCGTTGAAGAAAGAATTCCTGCACAAATGACTTCTTCTTAGTAGATCCTCCACTTGACCCAGTCTTTCATGCTTAACATATGTTGACAAGGTCAAATCTTTGAAATTCGACCTCAATTTAACTGAAAATAGAACAACTGTAACTTGACTATGCGATCACCCATTCCAAGCTCAGAATGTTGCAGTCCTCAAACACCTTTTTCCAAATATCATAAACCACACATTCTCCTCAGCCACACACTTTCAAAATCTATCAATCACTTGTGGAACTTATCATTGAATACCTCAACATCCTTACATATAAGATCTATTTCATATGCAAAAAAATCATAACAATGGTGCCCCAATACCGACAATAGTAGCTCCACTAAGCAACACACTCTCCAAAACTCATGCTCCTTCTACCCATGTTGATGTTAGATTTTAGCGATACTTTGTCTTTCTTCTAGTTCCAAGTTGATTGGCTATAATTTGCGTGCCCAAAATTTATAGTAGATAGAAAATATCCAAGGGCAACAACGCAGAAAATAAACACACCCTAATATTGCACACATAGGAAAGCATAGAAGAGTGATTTACTCTCACTATCTACATGTAGGACCTAGCGCAGCGCCTACTTTGTGGTGCGTTATTTGTCAAATAGGAGAAAATCATGCTACGAAAAACTGCCATTTGTTATAGAAGTACACACAAAATTCACAACAATTGTTCTATAATTTTTGTAGATCGGTTGGACACAATAGGTGCACTTGTAGAAGCTATGAGCTGATGATGGATAGAACTCCCACGTACAGTGTTCAGGCCGAAACGCGGTCCCTTGACCAGAATAGAGGAATGGCGTGAACCAGATTTTAGGGGTGTGGACGAGGCCAAGGTGGAGGAGGACATGGAAGAGGTCGTGGACAACTAATATGCTACAATTGTAGAGGGCCATGACATTATTCCCATGATTGTATGAATCCAATGCGTCTATCATGTCTGTATTATACCTTGTTTGACCATGAGATAGAGGATTGTCCTACACTGATAGTTAGGCTAGGCAACAAGGGAGTGCTACAACCTCCCCTGACTCAGAACCTGCAAATGATGAGGTCTAAGCCATGCGAAGAAGATAAAAATGTGAACATAGTGCTTCGAAGTGGAATTACGATGGGAGATGATAAAGGAAAACAACTGGAAGATGGTACTTGGGTTCACAAGGCTTCAACGAAGGAAGCAGATTTTGATTTGGAGCATGCTAAGGAAACCTTCATGGAAGCTAAGAAGAGCTTTGTTGATGCCTCCACTTTAGGAAGCAAAGATAGATCGGAGTTGGAAATGGACCCATCTATGATTACAACGTTCCTAGAAACATGCATGAAGCTACTGCGCGACAGTAAGGGTGCAAAAGGATTGCAGGAACTCATTAACAGATGCGTTGGGACCACACCAGCAGAGCCGCACGTAGTCTGAAAGATTGGAAAGCATGCGACGAGGATGGGAAGAAAAATGAGGTTGACCATGCAAATTGGAGAATATGAGATGGACCAAATAACTTTTGATTTAGGATTAGATGCAAATGTTCCGTTGATGCCGACATGGTAGCATCAGAAGGCCTACACTGCAATGGTCTCCTATCCAACTACAAATGTCAAACCAACAAAAAATAATACCTATGGGGAGATTGCAGGGGATCACTGTGGATATTGAAGGAGCGAGTGCACTAGCAAACATTGAAGTGATAGATATTGTTGATGACACCAATCCCTACCCCGTGCTCTTAGGAATCAATTTGGCCACTCACGCGAATGGGGTGATTAATTTGAAGAAGTGCAAGATGAGTTTTGAGAAAAATTCTTTGTGCGTAGCCATACCTTTGAACCTGTAGAAGGATCGCGCTACAGAGAGTCAGTGTGTGACTATGAAAGTGACAATGATTTGGACTGCATCTACAAGATAATCGCATGAGAGCAAGACTGGGTAAATCTCACCGCAGATGGATGAATCTCATGGGAGCATGAAAGCTCCTATACATCAGATTCGGATGAAGAGATAGAATGATGGCAGAATTGGTTACATGAGGTAACCACGCAAAACTGTAACATGTTGACAAGATTGTTGCACTGTGTATCAACAGAAGTGAGAGATTTTCCTACTTATGATGGATTAGGTGAGGTAGATGCTTTCTTGGATAGATTTGAAAGAGAGGTGCTAGAAAAACAATGTTTCAAAGCTTTGAACTAGGTACTACGCACTACACCCACAAGGTGGTGGGGTATGCACCAAGAAAGCTTGGACGACTGGTGTGAATGCAAGAAAATGATGCGCATGTGTTTTGGGAAACCTAAGATGTGACTAACAGATAGATACAATGTATGAGATGGGCCGCTCGCACATCTTTCCAGGTGGGTACAGGCATATGGTAAACAACCTACATGGATGCTCATGGACTTGCGTTGGGGAACATGGTCAATAAGCCTGTGTTGGTGGGGACACATATGCAGGTGTCTTTTATTGTTCCAAGAATATGATTCTAAGGTCGTTGTGAATCCTGGGTGACTAAATGTGGGACCGTATCACCTGTCATGCATTGAGACAGGACAGAAACCTAGTCTAGAGGAAGGATTACCTAACACACAGCTCTTTGTTGTGCGCATAGTAGATGGACACTTTGAATATATAATCCACTTTCTCATGACTGGAACTATGCAGAAGGAGTACTCCATCCAGTAGAAGAAGGAACCGGTGGTGCGAGTAGCATATTTTTCTGTCATTTTGGGGCACTTATATAATATGGGAAATGATGAGATATTGTGAAGGTACATATGTACCTGAATTTGAACAAAGCCATATCGTCACGAACGTGCATGGGGGTGCTGCAGGAAGACACTATGCAAGGAGAGAAACCATGCAAAATATTTTCTGCGTAGGGTTGTGGTGGTCGAACCTTCATGAGGATCCAAAAGCAGATTGCAAGGCCTGTGATGTATGTCAAAAAACAGGTAAACCATTGTGGAGGGACGAGATGCCTTTGAATTCGCAAATGACGCTGCATCCCCTTGAAAAATGGGCGATTGAATTCGTAGGACCTATCAAACATCAAGGAAAAACATGTGTGATATACATTATCACTGCAATAGAGTACCGGACTCATTGGGTATAAGAGCGGCTGGTACAAGATTGCACGACCATGAAGTTTTTGTTTGAACACGTATTAACATGATTTGGATGTCCAAATATCTTGATGAGAAATCGCGGTACACGTTTCTTGAATGAAACAATTAGCGTGCTAATAGAAGAGTTTCAGGTGTATCATCAGAAAAGCACACTGTATCACCCACAAGCCAATGCGACAGTAGAAGCATTTAACAAAATATGGGAGACTGCGCTGACCAAAGTATGCAGTGCACAACGAAGTGATTAGGACCTACGCGTACCTGTAGTATTATGGGCTTATATGATGACATTTAAGAAACTGATGAGATAGTTACCTTTCCGCCTATTCTATGGAGTAGAAGCTGTAATGCCAATGGAGTATATTGTGCCTAGTCTATGCATAGCAGCACTCACAGGTATGACGGACCATGGAGCCTTGGAGGAGAGGCTTGCACAATTGGAGGAACTCAAAGAGGAACCATTTTTAGCTAGATTCCATTAGCAAGTATAAAAGAAGCACGAAAAGTCCTGGCACAATTGACATATTAAGTTGCGCACCTTCAAGGCGAATGATTTGGTGTTACTATATGATAGTAAGTTTGATAAATTCCCAAGAAATTTTAGAATGCATTTGCTGGGATCGTATGTTATTGAGGAGGTCACATACATAGGTGTCGTGTAGTTGGTAAAGCTAAACGGAGAACCATTCCCAGGAAAAGTGAATGGCAGTCGGTTGAAACCATACACGGGTGGCCGAACTATCTGACTAGCCGACAAAAGCACAGTCTTAGCGCTCCAGGTAGCTGAAAGGAGGCACGGGACTGTAAACAGATGTAGGGAACATAGGAGCATATATAGGGAATTAGTTTAGACACCACAGTCTCCAAACAGTGCATCCAAGAGATACAACAAGTAGGTGCTCAGTGCACTACCGATCTTGAAATAGTCCAAGCATACTTGGGAGGTCTCCATGTGAAGATCTCTACACCGATAGAGTGACTTGAGGGTGAGTCATGATGTTTGTGTTGGGGTCCTGTTGGGCACGGGATCCCCCCAAGGCAAGTTTTTTGGCTTAAAGCCCAAGTTTTGACTAAGTCTAATGTAAAGACTCCACAATTTGTAGCCACAGAGCGTGAAGTTGTAATTGAGTCATAGGGTTGTCCACTCTTGCTTTTGTAATGTAGTGTCGGCCTGAGAGTTCTACCCATGGTCCGCGAACCATGGGATTGTATAAATAGAGTGAGGCTCTACGTGTAAAGGGATAATGAATCAATCCATAAAAGATCTAATGATGAAGCATTCAGTCTAATTGTAAAGTTGAGTCTTTGGGTAGTAGAGTAGGAGAAGAGTCTATAATTGAGTGCATAGGGCAGGTTCAGTCTATAACCGATTGAAGCATTAATAAAGAGAAGTTTTACAATATTTATGTGTATCTTTTCTTGTTCCTCATATTGAAGTATATTGGGTACGAATTGCAAGTTTACTATTTATTTGTTGCGCAAACTTGTATGAATGTGTTGAATAAGTGAATATAATATAAAGTATCTATTTGCACGAAGATAACTAACTATTATAATAAGATAAGTAAGATTCCCGGTGTAACTTGGGGAAATAGCGCAAATCGCTCCTCAACCCCTGGTTAGGGCTGCGTGAAGTCGAGTATAGCAGGGAATGAAGGACTTGCAAGTCAAGAAAGTGCACGAATTGACTTGCGCAAAGATATTCACAGTTGGACTAAATCGACCCCTCAAACATCTCAAGGTTGCAAAAACTTGGTTCTAGCATCTCCTCATAATGCTTCGAGTGAGACCTCAATCCACATTCCACGGGTGGTTGTTGAAAGGGCCAATAGTACAGGGATTTGTTCGGCTAAAAAACTCTAAACCTGGGTTAGGCCCCATCAAGCCAACAATGGTTTAACAATTAATTATATATCAACTCCTTATACATATTTAGTGGTTCTTATCTTTATAGTTTTATGTTTGAAATCTAATTTCTTATTTGTGTAATTACTTCTTCATACGATAAAGTTTTTTTTCTCTATCTAAGCTACTTTTATATATATATATATAAACTTATTCTTAATCTATTTTTTTCATATGCCCTTTTAGTTTCTTATTGTAAAGCAAGGGGATATTTTTGTAATAAATCCTAGTAAACATTTCAGAGAGCCCTCCAAGCTTTAGATGTGGAGGGCTTTGTGCCATCAGTAAGACCTCTATGTAATTGGCCATCTATACCTCAAGTCATATGATTGAACTAAAAGAAACATAACAAAATGTGACCAAAGGGGATAGGGAATCCTTGGAGTGAGAAGATGATGCAGGTAGGATGATGAAAGAAGGGCCATTAAGAAGGAACCACTTTGACTACTATGAGGAAAGTGACACTGGACTACAAATTGAGAGAAGATTTGGGATCCTCCACAGACAATGAGAACGATAAGGATAGTGGCTCAATATCTAAAATAAGGCACTTCTACCTCTAGGGAGGGAAATATGTACATGGAAAACTAAAGGAAATTGAAATCCCTCTAAACAACTAAGACCAAGGATAGTAGGGTGGATCCTTGACCACTAGAAAGCATGAAATGTTTGAGGCTCAACAATAAAAGGGAAACCGAGAACATGTAAAGAAAATTTGAGGGAGCACACTTAAGCACGAATTTTCTCACTAGTAATCGAGCCCAGAAAAACAGAGTCTAGCTATGATCCATCCTTCATAGGTGTAGGATGATACCATAAAAGATCTAACTAATAGATATAAAATTCTAAAAAAAAACGATTTTTAAAATTTAAAATGACATAAAAGAGGAAATAATTAGGCGAAAAATAAATAACTATAAAAAAGGAAAACAGCAAGAACGTGAGCACCTATATAAAAATTGACCCACTAATTATGGATCCACCCTAAAAGAATCATTTCCTCTCATCTCCCTCACAATCTATAGAGTTTTCACACAACCTCTATGGTCATCAATGTGCTCATAAGTGATATCAATTACAAACATGATTATCCCACTCCCTCAATCTAATTAACTTAGCCCTCTCTCTTTAAGTATTGAATGTTGGAGATGATGGCTTTGGTTGTGTCCTCTACACTTTCATAATCATCCAAATTGAACATATGTCAAGTTTATATTATAATCATAATCATTTTTATAAAATTTAATATATTGTGCAAGAATGACAAATAAAATTTTGATATTATTTAACATTATTATCTCTACCACACCCAATAGATAACACATTGGGTTTTTAGTCAAACATATATTTGTTTGGGTTTGACTAAAAAAAATTAGAAAAATTCTATAGTTACACATTGAAATTTTATTATTTAAAAAAATAATTTTAATTATTTATTTCCAATTTGATTGACTATTAAATTGAACATCTCATTAAACTAATTTGTTAACCTTAACATGATAATAATGTACATGTTATCGATTCATAAAATATTATTATATTACAACATAAATATCTTATTAAATATAAATATTTTTAAATAAAAAAAAGTTATGTACATTTATGGTTTAACTCTAGGAAACTCACTACTCGAAATCTACAAAATAAATCAATAGGTGTAACTAATAATTATGAAAATTTACGTGAACCTCGTCATCATTATGATTGATATTTAATATAATCCAATTACCTTCTAAAACATACCTTAAAAACTTCGTGAAAACGCACGTAGAGAAAATAATTGGGAAAAAGAAAAAAGTAGCAAATATTTTAGTGTTGTGAACATCCCACTTGGTTCAACGTGGTGAAGTGTAACAATGGTACAACATAATAAATGATATTCATCACCATCGCTTCCAATGAAAACGACCCTTAACTAACAATATCAATTTAGTGATGATGGTGTATAGTTATTTTCACATAGAGGCTTTTTAAAATATTAATGTTGTGTGTTAGATAATCAACTTAGATTCATTGTTGGATATATTAATCATTTAGAGGGGTTAAGGTTTTTCACAGTAAGTTTTTATATTATTTAATATATATATATTATTATAATATATATATATATATATTATTTATTTATTTGATGTTTTATTTTATGATAATGTAATGGGTTTTAGTTAAATTTATATTTGTTGAGTTTATTAATTTTTTTTTCTCCTAAAAATTTTTATAGTTGAACCGTGTACATTGGAATTCATTATTTTAAAAAATAATTTAGATTATTTATTTCCTACTTAATTGGTTATTAAATTGAGCATTTTTAATTGCTTATTGTGAATTGATTTTGCTTAACCTTACAATGGTGGTGATGTAACAATGTTATCAATTCATAAAAATATTCATTCCATTACAACATGAATATCTTGTTAAAAATAAATACTTTTTTAAATACAAAAATTAATGAGCAATATATGATCTAAAAACTTTAATGAAACTCCGCAGCCCCATGCCCCCCACACACACACAATACACACACACACACATATATAATATAATATACTTAATTTTTTTATGGATTATCACTTTATAGATCAATCATAAATCAAGTTCTTTATTCTCATTTATATTCTATTAAACTCACAGCTCCCATACCGCTACATAATTTATTTATTATTTTTATGGATTATCACTTTATAGATCAATCATGGATCAAGTTTTTTATTTTCATTTATACTCACCCATGTGGTTTGGGTGAATTTTTTTTAATCATATTGATCTTAATCAAGTTCTTTATTTTCATTTGTACTCACCCATGTGGTTTTTTTTTTAATCATATTGATCTTAATCAAGTTCTTTATTAGTCCCTGCCCCTTCAGGGCTGGCAGGGACAATAGTAATCGATTTTGGTCGGTCGGCATTAGTTTGACACGGTAATCCACGCTCATCTGTAAGCACATTTTAACTTAACCCAAAGTATTTTGGCATGACACAATCACCAATGCATTTTTTTAAAATTTTAATTACAATTTCACGTGCTTTTAACCAATCAAATAAGTCTTCGTCTTATTTGGCCTCAGATCGAGGTATACCATCTGAAAAGTTAGGAAAGGAGTTCGGACAATTGCAATGGATTAAAACACTATCACCTGCATGAACTAATGCTATCGCAAAGATAACATTAGTTCCCCAACATTTAATGTTAAAGAAATGTTATGAGGAAATGCTATGGCGTAGGTTCTAAGTGTATTTTTGTTAACCAGGAGACACATGTTATGCATTATATGTGTCAATGTTGGTAATCGACAGATATGTGGTATAGGTGTCGATCAGCTCAACCTGAAGGCTGCCTTAATTGTTCCCGGTTGCGATCGGAAGGTCTTGGTCAGTTGAATTGTTCCCGGTTGCCCGGTTGAACTGTGAACTGCTGCACAGGAATGCATACAAGGGTGGAGACGCTGGTTCAACATATTCTCTGCATATTTGAACTTACTCTGGCTTCAGGGTATTCTTCGTCTTCCACATATTAGCCGTTCTTGGTAAGCTTCAAATCCACTGTTAAACTTCTTATGTTTTCGTTAATTGCATCATAAAATCGAAAGGTTCGCAATACTATGTGAATGCTATCATAATATAATGTTGTTTTAGACCATTAATATAAGGATTTTTTGATACAACAGATTTCCTTACCCTGTTTCTTGAAGATGAGCTACGCTACTTCATCCACTGCACAAAGATCTAATGTATCTGCATGCGCTGCTTGCAAAGTCCAGAGGAGAAAGTGTTCAGTAAAATGTTTTCTCGCCCCATATTTTCCACCGGATGATATCAGCAAGTTCCTCGTGATACGCAGAGTCTTTGGAAATCGCCGCGTCCTCAAACTACTCAAGGTTCGTGCCATTGCCCTAATGTCGTTTTGTTGTTTAGGCCTTGCTGCTTAACGTATACTAGCACAGCAACCAATAGATAAATGCTAATTTCACAGAAAAGACTCAGCTAAGGGTACACAGGAAGAAATAAACGACCACATATAGAGTTTCTACCCCTTAGGTTAGATCTCCTTGACTGGATTTTTTTTTCCGTACGAGACTTTTTTTCATATATTATACCATGTCGGTATCTGTTAACTATGCACAGACCATTTGCTGACTGGGTGTATTTCCAGCTAGCTACAGGCAGAAAATACAGCACATGGGTGCTCCCGGTATGCACCCAATGCAGACGCGGGGAGCTGTAGGCAAATCTTGCCCATAACAAACTTTTTGAAGGAGCCTTGCAATTGCAAAACCAAGACAACTGCAAATGAACAAATGTCTAAGTATTTATACGTATAGTATTCACATGCCCTTGACACTCATTTTCAAAATGATGAGGCCAAAGCGTGCTTCTATCCTTGTTTGACAAAAATTGTCACTTCTTTTTTGCAGACACAGATTCACAATGCAAGAGGGAAATTTACTGGTGCAAAAGTCAGAGGTCAGATAGAAAAGGCAGTGGGGTAACCTGGGACAGGGAATAAACATGTTACCGACAAATAAATTGACTCACCTTGGTTCCCTTTGAAGTGTCCTGGGCCTTCTGACCGGTGCGGCCCTTCGTCTCGTCAGCTTTCTCAATTGAAGAATCCTTGGCTTCCTGCGTTTTTCCTGCAACACTATCCTTAATTCAAATTATCCCATTTGAATTCAAGAGTTTCAAGTTTCTCAATGTAGAATGGCTGCTATTTCATTTACATATCTAGATTCCAAAAACAGGGAAGTATTTACAGGTACTTCAAATAAATTTGCATTTTTTTCGTATTAATGAGATGTATATTTCCATTATTTTGAGTACTGGCGAGCAATAATCCTCGGCTTCCTGCGTTTTTCCTGCAAGACTATCACTTAACCCGCTCCAGGCTAGACCTCCGAGTCTTCTGCGCACGTAACAAACAACTGATAAGCCCGGCAACTGCAGTGTGACATTCCAATAGTATGTGCACCTGCAACATAACATGATCAACATTTGATATGTGTGCAGAAATACTATTGGATTGCACCAATTCGGTTTGACAGGTACTATACCAGATAGCACAACCAAGTCTTGAATGTTGAGTCCTTTACTGCCGAAAGAGTCCTTCAGCTGTTGAAAGTTAAATGTTGGCCCTGGAATGTTTAAGAAACAGAATAAAGATTTCTCTCTGCAGTGTAATAAATATGAACTAATGATAATGGGATTGAATTATGGTTACCGGAAAAACAGCATCGCGAGCAGCCAAAGCGAGAATGTCAGCACATGAGACCACTCCTGGACATTTATCCTCTATTTGTGCCTTGACATTGTCGATAACTCCAAATCCACACATGGTGAGATTAGGAATTGCGTCTTTTTCTGCTCTGTTGTTTTGTGTAGAATTCAGGAGTAGTGACGCAACGCAACCCTGGAGTTCCTCTTTTCACCACGCCTAACTTACATAACCTGCAATCCTACATTCCTCTGCAACACAAAATAATCGCCACAGAAGCGGAAGAAACCCTAG
The DNA here is from genome assembly GCA_000404065.3 of Pinus taeda. Lineage (NCBI taxonomy): Eukaryota > Viridiplantae > Streptophyta > Pinopsida > Pinales > Pinaceae > Pinus > Pinus taeda. The sequence continues at coordinate 81,611 of APFE031024381.1, read as the reverse complement.
AAAAGATCCTAGTGCAAGCTAGGGTTACAGTGAGCGATGCCTGGTTCGATTTGCAAATGAGACAGAAGAGGAAGACTCGATGTTCAGCGAATTTGGTTCCTGGGTTTCAAGTTTAGCTATGATGCCTGCGACACGTGTACACATGGCTTGCATGCGATGCACATGGTATGGTTAACTGGTTACTTCTTTGTTTTCGTAGGCGTGTGCTCATTTGCACATCGTGTTCGTAA
>APFE031024381.1:7894-69195 GCA_000404065.3 Pinus taeda | reverse complement strand
TTATATTTTTTATTTTTTTTATTTTTGTAGTTTTTGGTGTATGATTTTGAAAGTGATAAAATTGAATGTCATAATTTATATAATCTAATATTTATGTTTTTTTTGTAAATAAGATAAAATATATTACTTGGTCAACTCATAGATTACAAAATTTGGGTTGTGTGGGAAAGAGAACCCAGCACAACACCCAATCAAAATACTAGTGTTGGTCATAGAAAAAGTGGGTTTTAAGTACAAAAGTGGGAATCGTGGAGCCCTCTTTACAACATTCACAAAGTTGAGAGTATATAAGCTAAGAAAGGAGAAGGATGCTTTATGGCTATCAACCACACATATTTTGTTTTCCTCCGCACCAGAAAGCCTTTCGCGGAGGGAGAAGAACATAAAAAAAGGAAGAAGAATGGGGAAGGAGACTGACAACATCACTCCTGGTTGGTGGTGACACGATCCTCATCAAGACAAATGGGAGTCTCTTGAGAGCTTCCTTCCTACTATGCGGTGGTGATTCGACGATTCATGGAGTCCCCGACACCCTCTTTCTTGATGCTTAGGGATCCTTCTGCGGTTGAATGGACCTTCGTTGTCGACTTTTTCATGGTGGCAGTATAATTCGGAGTGTCCTGAGTGATGAATCTATAGTGGTGGATAGCTTCGACATACATTACAAACTTCTCTGTGCGCTGGTCAATCTTCGTTTCGATAACCTTGGTGCACTCCTCTTCTTCCATCATAGAAAGCTCCATTATGGTCTTCATTTTGCACCATGTTTCAATAGAACACTTGCTGAGGTTTTCACGCGCCTAGGTGAAAGCACGGTCCGAAATCAAGGAAAATTTGGCGTTGACCTCCTAAGTGGTGACCTCTTTATGGAGAACATTTGCTTGGGCTTATAAGTCTAAAATTCATTGTTGGGTTTCCAGATTAACAGTCGTCGTGTAGCACAGGGCTGTGCACCTAACATATGTCTTTGCACGAGTGGTAGGGGAGGACCCATGGAGTGCTAGCGGGAGGCTATGTGATCGCGTGCCCCTCCCTGAATAGGACCAGGGGTGGAGCAATTCCTTGAGGCCATGAAAGAAGTAGAATTGGAGAGCGGGGGGAACGAGAGAGCAAGGGACCAACTGAGAGGGGAAAAGGAAGAGAGATGAATGAGGGGAAGAAGGAGGAGGGGTGAATTTATAGAAGACAAGAGAACGGGGGAGGCTTGAATGGGGGAGAGGGGGTAGGAAATGGAAGCATGTGAAGATCTGATGAGGGGCGGTGGAGGAATGACAGAGTTGAGAGGATGTGACTGAGAGGCAACGATCACACAAGGGAGAAGGAAAGTGGCATTGTGGGTTCTCGAATCAGGTGAGCCAAGGATCAGACTGTACTCGAATTCCATCCACTTGTCCTTCCAACTGAGCAGAGAAACGACCTTGTAATGATGAAAGGTATGCAAACAGTTATTGTTCGGTAGAGTTGATGACTTCTTCATTGATTGTTGTGCATTGCTGATAGATTTCTCCTTCCTCCAATTCCTACCACGCTCAAGACTTCAGACATAGGGTACTACTCGTACCCTCATTCCCCAGTCTTTCTACAAGTTTATTTCCATTCATTCTAATTGCTTCAAAGTGGAGGCCAGTCATGCTGCTAATTCCCTACTTGATCCGATGTATTATTTTGTTTAGGTGCTAGTTTTCCGAGATTTTTTCCACATCAATGCCTTGTTGAAGTTTTATTGTCGATTTGGGTGGCCAGCGTGGAGTCTCCTTCAAGTATCAGAGGACTGAGATTTAAGATGCACAGAGTGGTGATGCCATGTTCCAGGGCATGAAGTTCCGCAACATTATTTCTGGGTGAACCTATATTGTCCTTATAAATCCAAATTATCTCTCCTTTAGAGTTCTGAAGACTCCGACAAAAGCAATCAGGCCCAAATTCCCTTTGGCTACAACATCGTAGTTGAGCTTGAAGGTCCCTTGCTCTCGCAACCACTAAGCATTATTTTTTATTTTCATTCCTCGGGAGGGGAGTGACATCGCAGACCTTGATTTGAAGGAGATTCAACATTGAGAGAATGCTCACGTCGAGGAAGGTGGGAGGGGATTTGATAGTTTGAGTGGGTAGATCGGTGATAGTTTCCCGGAGCATGCTTTTTATCTTCGATATAATGAATTCCTCCTAGGTGGAGAAGCCACGAAAGATTCTTGCATTGTATTCCTTCCACAGACCCCAGCAGATCAGATCAGGAATTAGATTCCATGTGCAGTTAACCAAAGAATGTTAATTTAAATAGATGTTTTTATATTTATTTTTTTATGTTAATTTAAATAAATGTTTGTATATGGTTTTTCTATACAATTATATATTATAAGAGGTATCTTTTCCTATGCAAATTATTATTTTATTATTATTATGTAATAGCGTACAAATGATTAATAATTTAACCTGATTAATTTAATTTAATTTTTTTTCACAAGTATATGGGGATGTATTAACTAATCTCCTCTCTCTCCTCTCTCTCTTTCTTCTCTATCTTTAATATATATAGATAGATATCTATATATATATATATATATATATATATATTACTTATAAATATATATATATTATAGATATAACAAATGTATTTTTATGATTGCCTGTCTAAGCAAGACTATAGTAATTAGCCATTAATAACTTAGTGTGGACCATAATAACTTTTAATATCTAACTTTAAAAATTTAAAATATATTGTTTATGAAGAAATAATTTATTACTATGTGATTGATTTTTCTTTTAACCTGGGTCTCATAGTACCTTAGCTTGAAAATGGTCAATAAAAGTACATAGATACAATCTCGTGTATGCATGAATGGTCAACCATTTGCATGCATCATTGCAAAGGTTCAACGTTTGAATAGTATATTGTGGTATAACTAAAGATCTTTCACACATGATTTTGAGCACTAATGATATGGTATAAAGAAGCAAGTTGTGAGCATTGATAAGCTTGAAACGATGAGTAATGTGCAGTGTGCACACGTTACATTATGGTGTTCAAGAATGTAATGCTTCCTAGGTTACGAAGACTATTAACAAGGAAAAGAGCAATGCCATTTCTCGTGACTTAGCTTATTTTTATAAAATTTCGTGACATATCCGCATGCAAGATTCCTCTCGTCTTTGAAAGGTGTGGCCATTGGAAATGGAGATAGTCAGGTGTTCCTTCTTTGGGTGGTGTTGCAGTGAGATGTGGAGACTGAGAATCTGCATGCACTACATTTATTCCTCTCTTCCTCCTCTTTGTGTCACACTAGTCCTTTTCCTTCCTTCCTTCAATGTCCTATAAATACAAAATTAGTTCCCTAAGTTAGCACCAACTCTTCATACATTTTGATCAATTGTATTCCATTAGTGAAAGTGACAAAGAAGAAGAGAAGTAAGCGGAATGGGTGTCTTCTCCTCTCCAATGTAGACGCTGACATGGGTGACCTTATTCGTGGCCCTTCTACTTCTCGTTGAGTGGGGCACCCCCATTATTGACCCATAGAGATTGTTTGCTTGCTAGGACTACTTTCACTGCTAGAGAGAACAACCATTGGAAATATGTTGCAAGGAATTGCAAAGAATGTCCCCACACTACTAATACCGAGCCATAGAGCAAGCACCATCAATCGTCTGGTACATTGACGGATTTCGATTCTTAGGATGGCGCACCACATAATCAATGCCACCGATGCTGTAGCAAAGGGTACATAAGGGAAGAAGAAGAAGAGGAGGAGGTGGAGAGAGCTGAAGAGCTTCCAAACAAATGTTGTTAGCCTAGTTGGCAAATGGATCCAAATATGCTCTTTAAAATCTTTAAAATTTGACTAAGATCATCCAAAGATTAAAACAAGCATAGGAGGAGAACCCTTAAAAGGGATGAAAAACACTATCGGGAGGCCAAGACACTCCAAAACAGTGAAAAAGTAGAGTACTACAAGCATGAACATAGAAACACACAACTTCCATTAGATTTGGTCGATCAATGACCTAGATCTAAGCAACAAATCCCAATCAGCGCTGCAGAGAGGAAGACTTAAGGACGGGTGCAAGACACCCCCAATCAGTGCTCCTCGATGATCGATTGGCGGGTTGCAATTGGCGAAGGTAGGCCGACAGAATAACCAGGGACTGGGTGGATATGTAATTGCGATCAGCGATGCAACGTGGGTTGTCGATCAAGTGACGTAGATCGACGACCCACATCACGTCGCAAGTCGCTATCGGAGAAATACAAAGGAGCGATAGCCACGGGCCTGATGCATGAGCGATATGTGATTGAAATCAGATCACATCACCATATTGCAGCAAAACAACACCAAGGAGCGAGGTCTATGCACAGGTATATGTGCTACCCGATAACTAGACCTGAAGGTTGTATGCAGGTTATTTCATAATATTTTAGGTCTGCGAGTAAGATGTTTTCAATGCATTTTTTTGTATTTTTGTTGCATAATTCAATACAAAGGGAAGCTTCATTGCACCACTTGCGATGAGTCCCAGACCCGAAAGTGTTCGAGAACAAAATCTATAAAATTTGAAGTCTAGAGGAAACCATATTTGAGTGTATTTCCCGTGTTTTTAAGTAGCTCACAATACAAAGGAAAACACAGGGGCAAGCCACTTACGATAGGTGACAACAACCCAAAGGGCAGACCTGATAGATATATATGTCATGTTTAAGGACTTTTGAAGTCCGAAAGGAACATATATTGGCAAGCTTTTATAGCATTGCAGTGTTTTCTGTGTAAAACAAAAGCAGTGATTATTAAACATTTTAAAGGGAAAACAAAGGCCCAAATAGCCACTTCGAGATAGAAATAGAACACTAGAAAGAGAATAAAAAGGGCCACAATGCAACACAACCACAACAACAAATGATCATGGAGCATCAACAGCCCAGTGGAGCTCATCAAAACAAACATCATGGAGTATCTCTAGCATGAGAGAGCTCCCTGCCAGCACTGCAAAATACCAAAATGAGGTTATTCTGCTATTAGAAGAAGCAACCTCTATGCCATGCTTGCCTAGTTAGGTCATGAAAGTTGTTAAAGAGACACATGGATAGATTAAGACCTCTCCAGGCTGAGAAGGGTCAGGAGCATTGTAAAAGACCTATAAATGGCTGAAAGAAAAATGTAACAAGGGTTCAACTTTTGGAGATTGTGGAGATTCTACTCCTCTAGCTTCTCATCTTCATTCCAACAATATAAATTTCTTTTTCTGTTACATGTTCAATCCTCATTTTATCTGTTGTTCTATGCTTGCACTTGAATATGTTATTCATGTTTCTACTATGTCTAATGCCAGATAACTGTCATCTTATCTCTGCATTGATAAACTAGATTTGCAAGTTCCATTTACTTCTTGTAGCTAGCCATTCATATATGCTTATGTATGCATCTGTTGGTACAATGAGTATTCTCCATCTATACATTGAATCTATAAAATATTGAGCATTAGTGGTCTAAAGCCTTGTATTGCTGAGGGTGTTTATGCATGTGTTGAGTAAGAATAGAGCTAAAATGGTTATCTAACATGATCCAAACCATCATCCATTCCAATAGTTCAGAGAACAATATTGAAGATTATATGTTACCAAGCATTTATGAGCTACAACCTAGGAGAGTTTCCTAGATTGATAACATAATTGGCATCGTTTCGAGGGAGAGGAAACTGAAGTTCAACGTCGCTGGGAGATGACACAGATCCAACTTTGACGATAGACAAAGTCTAGGAACCTTTTTGGTTGTAATCATCTATCTAGAGACTCTACTAGAGGTCGAACATCTTGGCGACTCAACCTCATAGTTCTGGCTGAGTTTGTGAGGCATACTTGGAGAAATCCTTAGAAGTTACAAGCTGACCTAGTACCTGACCTTGAAAAAATCATAAAAGAAAGAAAGGTATTGCAGAAAGGAGCATGAGGTTTAGGTAAACCTAAAAAGTATTTTATATCTCTTCAAGAAAGGCCTGTAATAGAACAAATACATGTTCAGAGTATAACTTCTAATACTAGAAGTGAGAAAAAATCTTAGAGATTCATAAAGCTCCTTATTCTTTAGGTTTTCCTTTTGTTGTAAGCCTAAAGGAAACCTCACCTCCTATCCATCATACTCCTTTAGTCTTATCAGTCACTCATCAGCCCTCTATAATTTAGATTGGCAGTACTCTTTTAGCCACCATAGCGATGGCAGGTCCATAAGCACCCACCAAAATGGAAAGAATCATAGCTGCTAGGTATGGACCTCTAGTACTACCCACTCCTTTGAATGTAATGCCTACTGGAGAATATCAGAAATATAGACCTAAGTTCACTAGGACTGAAGGTGTTATAGCTGAAGAACATCTTGAGTCATTCTATAGCTATGTTGATAACATAGACATTAGTGAAGATGATGTGTGGATGAGAGTATTTGTCCAAAGCTTAGATCAAGAGGCTAGAAAATGATTCAGAGAACTGACCCCAAGATATATAACATATATTTAGGCTTTAGATGATGCATTCCTAAAGAATTGGCGGGATAATAAGGATCTCCTCTACTACCACATTGAGTTTGGGAACTTAAAGAGGGAAAATGCTGAAGTCAAACCCAACACTACCTCTGCTAAACTCACCTATGCCAGTGCTTTTGATTCTCACTTATATCTACTATTGAGGGAGAGGTGATGTGTTACTTTGGCTGACATGTAGGATGTAGCCTTGGAAGTGAAATCAAACATCATGGCTATAGAGAATCTCAAGGGAAATGTTGATAGAAGAAGACAGAGGGGCGAGCCTTCATCATCTTCAGATCCGAAGATAGATAAAATGACCAAAATGATATAGTCATTAGCCTCTGAAATCTCCAAATAAAAAGTTGAGCATCACCTTGGGAAAGGAAGGGTTCCTAATACCTTTGCTCTTAGAAATCCAAATCCATATAGAAGAACTAATGAGCAGTTACAGATTTTGCAAAGAAGCAAAGAAGCCAATGAAGACCAAAGGGTGAAGACCCCTTTCCAAAATGTAGTCATGGAAGAAGAGCAGTTCAAAGAAGATGATCAAATTCATTATCTGGAAGACAAAGGCAATGCCTCCTTCTTGACCTCAGCTGCCTATGAAAAGTCATTATTCAGTGACCAAATTAACCAAGAATGGGATGGTGAAGTTGTTATGCAAACTGATGATCAACATAGATATAATCTAAGGTCGAAGACGAATAATGCCAAGGAAACTCTTGTTCAAAGAGTTGTTGTCCCTACAGTACAACAAGATAATAAGTAGAATCAACTGGCAGTTGATCCCATCATCCTCAAAGCTCTAGCTCACGCTGTAAGAGGCCTTGACAAGTCTTCTTTTTCATTCAGTTTTGAACCTAAGAATACCTATGCCTATGATTGAACTAGTGAAGAATGAGTCCTTCAAAAGATCCATCCTTGAGGCCCTTGAGCCTAAAGCCATCCAGGGCTCCACTGACTATGTAAGTCTACAAGACGACAAGCCAACTATTATTCTAAGCCCAATGATTGAAAATTGTGAAGACAGCTCCCCATCATTCTATGTCTCTTTGACTATTCATGATAAAATCCTTCACAACTGCCTTATGGACACTAAATCCAGCCATAAGCTAATGCCCAAGATTGTCATGGATGAGCTAGGTGTTGACATCACCAAGCCTTATCATGTCCTCTTTTCTTTTGACTCTAGAAAAGTGAAATGGATTAATCAAGGACCTAGCCATCACTTTGTCTCAGCTGCACATGAAAAGCATGATGATGGATATTGTGGTAGCAAATGTACCCCCCAAGTTTGGCATGTTACTTTCTAGAGGTTGGATCAAGAGATTAGGTGGATCATTACAAAATGATCTATCCTATGCTACTGTCCAAGTTTTCAAAGGTGAGAGCAAGAGATTATACAGAGAGACTCAGTTGGCTTATATCATCAGTGATGAGAAGAATCCCACTAATCATCCCATCTATGTTGTTGACACTAATTTTGGAGCATGTACTCTTCATATTGAGAAATCCTAGTTGGCCTCCATGCAGCATAAAAAACTAGTTTGCCAAATCACTAAGGAAGAAGCCCCACAGATTTGGGACATGTTCTTTGATGGGCCTTTCTCTAAGGAACCTGCAGGGGTAGGTGTAGTGCTTGTGTCCCTAACGTAGGAATACATTTATTTATCTTTCAAATTAACTTTTCAAGTCACAGATAACATACTAGAGTACGAAGCTTTGATTTTGGGCTTAAGTGCAGCTAAAGAAATGGGCATCAAAGGCTTGAAAGTGTTTTGAGATGCAAAGCTCATCATTCAGCAGGTCAATAAAACTTTCCAAGCAAAGCATCCAAGGCTAAAAGCATACAGAGCTGAGGTATGGAGGCTCAAGGATTCTTTTAATAATTTCATCATTTCTTACATTCCGAGAATGAAGAACCAGCTTGCTGACTCCCTTTTTCTGTCTGTTAGCAATTTTATTCCTCCTTTGACTCCTAAATTGACGTATGAAGTTTAGGTTAAATATAGACTGTCTCTGCCTAACAATGTCAAATACTGGAAATTTTTTGAAGACGATGATGAAATTAATAGGTTTTTACAAGTCGTTGAGGAATTTCTGAAATGTGCATTGACCAAGAAAATGAAACAATGGAATAACGTGGCCAGTCTAAGCTAAAGGATGAGATTAGTAGAGGAAGAATTGTCCAGTTTCCTAGTAACCATATACCCAAGGGATTGGTGCCTCTGGAGAAGTTGTTCGATCATAACGATGTGCCTTATAAGCCTGTCAAAATAGAAAATGAGTCTATTATTTGTAAATACAATATAGGGAGCCCAACCCATCTGAAATACATAAATGTATCCACTCATTTCTTTTCTGTCTAGAATTTCAAGTATTTCACCCTCATGAGAAATTCACTGATAGTTTTTCCTAGGAATACAGTGATCTTAAAACCTATGACATAAACATCATTCAGCATAAGATTCTACTAGAAAAAAACACTGTCGCTTTTAAGCATAAATTAATACCTATCAATCCTCTCTTATTTCCTTTTATTGAGAAAGAAATAAAGAAGTTGTTGGATGCCAAAATCATAGTTCCCCTAAGGTATTCAAAGTGGATAGCTAACCTTGTGGTAGTAAGAAAGAAGAATGGAGAAATCAGGCTTTGTGTTGACTTCAGAAATCTAAACAAGTGCTCTAAAAAATATAACTACCCCCTACCTAAGATGGAACCCTTGCTGCAAAGAGTTTTAGGGGCTAGAGTTATGGCTTTCTTAGATGGATTTTCAAGTTACAATCAAGTTGTTGTACATCCAAAAGATCAGGAAAAGACTGCCTTCACTAATCCTTGGGGCACTTTTATGTACTCTAAGATGCCTTTCAGACTGATGAATGTTGGGGTTACTTTTCAGAGGGCCATGGACATAGATTTTGTGGGAGAGAAGGAAAAGTTTGTTCTTAGTTACCTTGATGACATAACATTCTAGCAATCATAAGGACCATTTGCAGCATTTGAAGAAGGTCTTCCTAAATTGCAGAAAATTTGGAATTTTTGTTAACCCAAAGAAGTCACTGTTTTCTCTAAAAGGAGGCAAACTTCTCGGACATATTGTTTATGTTGAAGGTGTGAAGATTGATCCAGTAAGAGTTCAAGCAATTCAGACATTGTCCATACGAAGGTCAAAAAGGGGCATTCAATCCTTCCTGGGTAAGATTAACTTTGTAAGGAGGTTCATTCCAAACTTTGCAGAGCTAGTAAAGCACATCACTTCCATGTTAAAAAAAGAATCAGAAATAAAATGGACAAATGCTACAAGAAGCTCTTTTGAAGCCATAAAGCAAGCTATCATGGAAACTCCCACTCTAATCAGCCCAGATTACACTAAGGAGTTTTGTATCTTCTCTTTTGCCTCTTATGATACACTTGCAATAGTTCTATTGCAGAAAAACGAAGAAGGCATAAAGCACCCCGTGGCATTTTTCAGAATAACTCTAAGGGATGTTGAACTAAGGTATGACCTCATTGAAAAGAAAGCTTATGCTCTTAGAAAATATTTAAAGGCATTCATATCTTATATTCTACATTCCAAAGTGGTTGCATATGTACCTTCAGCCTCAGTAAAAGATGTCTTAACTTAGCCAGATATTGATGGAAAGAGAGCTAAATCGATCGCAAAATTCATAGAGTTTAACATATAGGTGAAGCCCACTATGCTTATGAAGGGCCAGGGCTTGGCTAAACTTATGGCTGAATAAAATTGTAGCTTGTTAGACATAAAGTGCATGGGTCTAAATTCAGATGATGAGTAGACAGAGGGAGCAGCAGAAGAGAAAAAACAGAATCAGTCTCTGGCTGAAAACCTATCCACCTATGAATGGTATTCCACCATAGTTCAATTTTTGCATAAGCTAGAAGTCCCTCTAGGGCTTAGCTCAAGTCAAGCCCGAGAAATTAAACTCAGACCAGCCAAATTCTGCATTAATAAAAATCTACTTTATTGGAAAGACCCGTTAAGAATCCTCTTGAGATGTCTAGATAAAGAACAATCTGTGAAAGTCATACACCATTTCCATTCTAGCATTTGTGGAGGGCATCATTATTGGAAAACCACAGCCCACAGAATCCCGGGGGTTGGGTATTATTGGCCTACTCTGCTCTCTAATGTATTTTCTTTTTTGAAATCTTGTGACAGGTGTTAGAGGTTTGAAGCAAGACAATAGCTAAAATCTCTGCCTTTGAAGCCAGTACATGTCAATGGTCCCTTCCAGCAGTGGGGCTTGGACTTTATAGGTGAGATCAACCCACATTCTAGTGGCCAATACAAATGGATCTTAGTAGCCATTGATTATCTCACCAAGTGGATTGAAGCTATACCCACTAAGAATGCCAATCATCAAGTTGTCATAAATTTCTTGAATGAGAATATTTTCATTAGATTTGGTTGCACAACCAAACTAGTCAATGATAATGTGGTAGCTTTCAAGGCAAAAGAATTGGTGGACATGAGTGAATCCATGGGCATTCAAGTGGTGCATTCTACCTCATATTATCCTCAAGGTAATGGTCTGGTAGAATCATCTAACAAGAGTTTGGTAAGGGTAAGCAAAAATTTATTAGAGGACAACAAAAGGAGCTCAGATTCCAAGTTGAAGTTTGCGCTATGGGCTAACAGAGTTACCATAAACAAATCCATAGAGAATTCTCCATTTAAGCTGGTTTATGGCACTGATGTTGTTTTCCCTATCCACTTGATTCTCCCTGTGGCTAAATTCTTGCAAGAAGAATAAGATGAAAAGAATGTCATGGTAAGAAGAATGAATAACATGGTTGAACTACAGCAGATCAGAAAACATCTGGTTGAGAAGTCAAAAGCTCATTAGAAGAAAATCAAAGAAACTTTTGACAGGAAGGCAAAACTGGACAATTTCCAAGTTGGTGACTCGGTTCTTAAATGGGATTCATTTAAGGAAAAGAAAGGTAATCATGGTAAGTTTGAATCCTTATGGACAGGTCAGTTTGTCATCGTTCAAATTCAGCGGAACATTACCTTTATTTTACATAGTCTGGAGGGAGGAGATGTTTTTGGTAGCCCAGTAAATGGGTGATTCTCAAAACTTTATTTCATTTAAGGCTTTAAAGCCTTGTTATTGTAAATATGTTTTTTTTCCAGTTTTTATTTTTCATTGCAAAATAGACTCCATACCCAATGAAATACTAGGAGGAAGATTTGATTTTGTTGTTATAGGAAAGGCATCGATCTGAGATTCTTGAAACCTCACAGGGAGGCTTTCACCCCTAAAAGGAGCCAGTGTTAGCCTAGTTGTCAAATGGCTCAAAAATGGATCGAAATATGCTCTTTAAAATCTTCAAAATTTGCCTAGGATCGTCCAAATATTGAAACAAGCACAGGAGGAGAGCCCTTAAAAGGGAGGAAAAACACTTTCAGGAGGCTAAAACACTCCAAAACAGTGAAAAAGCAGAGTTTTATAGGCATGAACATAGCAACGCACAACTCATGTTAGATCTTGTTGATCGACGACCCAGATCTAACTGGCAAATCACAATCGGCGCTGTAGAAAGGATGACTTAAGGACAGGTGCAAGACACCCCCGATCAGCGATCCCTGATGATTGGATCGGCGGGTCACAATGAGCAGAGGTAGATCGTGGAATAAGTAGGGACCAGGTGGATATGCGATTGTGATCAGCGATGCAACGTGGGCCATCGATCAAGCGACACAGATCGATGACCCACATCACATCGCAAGTGTCGCTATCGGAGAAATACAAAGGAGCATTAGCCAGAGACCCGGGGCATGAGCGATATGCAATTGTGATCAGATCGCATCACCGTATTGCAATGGAAAAACACCAAGGGGCGGGGTCTATGCACAAGGATATGTGCGACCCGATAACCAAACCCGATGGTTATATACAGGATATTTCATAATTTTTGAGGTCCATGGGTAAGCCGTTTTAAATGCATTTTTGTGTATTTTCGTTGTATAACAAAATACAAAGGGAAACTTGGTAGCGCAGATTGCGATGAGTCCTAGACCCGAAAGGGTTTGGGAACGAAATCTATAAAATTTGAAGTCTAGAGGAAGCCATATTTTAATGTATTTCTCGTGTTTTTAAGTATTTCACAATACAAAGGGAAATATAAGGCAACTTGCGATAGGTGACAACGACCCAAAGGGTGGACCCAATAGATACATATGTCATGTTTAAGTAGTTTTGAAATCCCACAGGAACAGATATTGGGGATATTTTAAACAAAAAACACTCATTACTAAACATTTTAGAGGGAAAACAGAGGCCCAAATAGCCATTCCAAAATAAAGACAAAAGGTTGGAAAAGGAATAAAAAGGGCGAGAGTGCAACATAGCCACAACCAAAACAAACATCATGGAGTATCTTCGGCACGAGAGAGCTCCCTGCAAGTGCTGCAAAATACGAGAATAAGGTTACTTTGCTATGAGAAGAAGGAACCTCCGAGCCATGCTTGCCTAGTTAGGGCATTAAAGCTTTTGCAGAGACACATGGATAGATTAAGAACTCTCGAGCCTCATAAGGCTCACGGGTATTTTAAAAGGCCTATACATGGCTGAAAGCAAAATGTAATAAGGGTTCAACTTTTGGAGACTCTGGAGACTCTACTCCTCTAACTTCTCATCTTCATTCCAACAATATAAGTTTCTTTTGTTGTTACATGTCCAATCCTCATTTTTTCTACTGTTCTATGCTTGCACTTGAATAGGTTATTCATGTTTCTTCTATGTCTAATGTCATCTTATCTTTGCATTGATAAACTAGATTTGTAAGTTCCATTTACTACGTGTAGCTGGCCAGTGTATTCTCCATATATGTATTGAATCTATAAACTATTGAGCATTAGTGATGTAAAGCCTTGTATTGTTAAGGGTGTTCATGTATATATTGAGTGAGAATAGAGCTGAAATGGTTATCTGACTTGATCCAAAACACCATCCATTCCAATAGTTGAGAGAACCATATTGAAAATTATATGTTACAGGGCATGTCAAATCCGCAACCTAAGAGAGTTTTCTAGAGTGATAACAAATGCGGCTCCTATATGCGGCCTAAAAGAGTTTTCTAGAGTGATAACAAATACAACCTCTATGAGTCACTTGGTCTCTGTTATATTTGAGGCCACTCTCTTAAGTCACTCCAAGAGTGTTACCAGTTATGGACGAACAATAATTAATTGTCATACTTTATATGCAATTATTTGTAAGTTCCTCCATGATATACACAATGATTTATTTTGTTTTGATTGGTTCTTGCGCAAGCTATTCTATTATCGGCGGTAGCTTTTGAGCAACTAACTACCACGTCTACGCATGTAAATAAACATGCTGCTCGCACTCCAACTTCTTATATAGTGGGTTTTGTAGGAACTTATACAGGCTCTGCAGCATAGCCGGCGCTCTCTAGCATGTAATAAAGGAGTGAATGAATGAACAAATTACCTTTATACGTAGTTAAAGGAAAAGTTGTCCCATATAAATGGATCGATTTCTTTTTAGAATTTATTATCGAATGGGCATTATTCTTAAAAACATACCAGTTTTCTCACTCTAATGATTAATCGGATCATGCAATCCATTAATTGTCCTCAAACCTGCCATGCTCATATATACAACGCCAGATACAAACATCATATAACAATGTTAAATCGTTATATTCAACAGAAATAGGGTATTATTTTGAGGTATTAATCAACAAAATATGAGCATTATTTTTATATTATAATCAACATGGTATACTCTAATATATTGTAATAATCTGTTTAAACTCATATACAGTTTTGGTAGTACTTTCATATATCTTGCCATCCGTTTAAACTCAAATACGGTTTTCGTAGTATTTTTATATATCCAGCATCACTTGCCCATAGAGTATATGGCTATCAGTGGATATTTATGGAGTTTTGACATTATTTTTATATTTTCATAGAGACTGTATGGTTATCAGTTGATATTTTTAATCTATATTTTAACCAATAAATAAGCAGTTGTCTATAATGGGATTTTTCGAAAGTTTTTTCGGTAGGTTTTTCAGGTCAAAATTAGCCAGCAATTTATTGGAATTGCAAGTTTGATAGCTATTTTCTGCACAATGAAAGCGTCGGATGGGTTTTTCAGGGTGCTGAATCCAAATATGAAGTAAAAAACCATTTTAACTGCAACAAATCAAGATTTAACATCAATTTCTTCCGTCACCAAAATCTCCAAAAATTCACATTAGAGACAACTCCAATAAATACTATTAGCAATTCCATCAGGGCCTAGAATAATATGTCCCTGATTAAATGCAACAGGGACTATCGCTGTAGTCATCGGTTGCTGGGACTAAAGGTCGTTTTTCCATTTCCCGTCAGCTTCACACACAAATAACTACTCACGTTAATTTTATAATTATATTGTATTAAAATACTTTTCTCCCCAATTAAATTTGTACACCGTGTCCTAAATCAATTATTTGTTTCAATATTATTTGCAATGATTTTGACCACTTATTTGTTTTGTTATTATTTACAACTATTTCATATTAAATATTTTGATATTATTTACAATCATTTGAAATTGAATATTTGATATTATTTACAATTATTTCAAATTGTATATTTTGTACAATGCAATCGGACAGAATACATTGTATAATGTCATTGGAGGCTATTGTATATTGAAATAATGTAGAGCTATTACGTTATATCAGAATATTAAATATTAAAATAATGTAGAGTTATTTTTATTTTTATTTTTTTAAACTTTGATAAAATTTAGTTGTCAAATTTAAATGGTTATAATTTAGTTTATTTTTATAGTATTATTTATATTATTAGTCACTCCCATAATTCTATCAATTGATATTATTAGTCATTGCCATAATTTTATCAATTGACACACTTACATTTATTTGAAATGTTTAATTTTGAAAAATAAATTTTTTTTTTCAATATTATTAACAAACTAATTTTCAAAAATTTCATTCATTACTACATAAAGGGGGTTTTAAGACCATATTTGAGACAATTTTTGGATAAATTGTATTAACTTGAGACAAAAACATGTGTATTGTCTTAAATATTTTCTGTAAGGGGGTGTCTAAAAAATTATTGTGTTAAAGATTATTGTATTCAAAATTATTGTCTTAAAACATATTGTCTTCGAAAATTGTCTCTATAAAGGCAATATATAACACAAAAATTATTGTGTTAAAGATTATTGTCTTCAAAATTATTGCCTTAAAAAGTATTGTCTTAAAGATTATTGTCTTAAAAAATTGTCTCTATAAAGACAAAATATAACACAAACATTATTGTTTCTTAAGAGACAATTTCATTTTTGTCTGTCTTGAGACAATTTCATTTTTGTTTCTATAGAGAGAACTCATATTAGAGACAATGTCTTTAATACTAACTATTATGTCTAACTATTATCTCTCGAGAGATGAAATTTTTATTATTTAAAGATCACTTTTGTCTCTCGAGACAATATAAAACAATTACAAAATCGTTAATTAATTCATGTTAGCGCACAGTGGAATCGAAGGTAGGTGCTCTTCCATTGAGCTAGCACACTTTAAAGAATTAATTGAAGAGTGATGGAAATCTTGAAAACTACATTTATAACCATTGATTTCAAAGAAGAAAAAAAAATTAAAAAAACATGATCTATAATCTTTATAAAAACTTTAATCATGCAAACCATGTTTTTAACTTACAATTGCGGGGCTCGACGATCTCTTTGAGAAAAACGCTCTCGCGAAAATTGGCTGCAAACTCTGCTATAGGGTTTAACGTCTTGCCCTGCCATTCCAGAGTGAGCTCTCGCAGCGCAGTTCATGAGACTGGCTGATCTCCACTGCAGGGGAAGAGGACTGACCTCACAAATGCTCAGCGGGGGGTGCACAGGGACCCCATCATTCAATAATATTGTAATGCACAAGCAGACAAGAAAAGAAGGGTTAAAAATCTCGGGTCACGGAGAAAGCAGAAACCCAGGCAGCTCCAGAAAAGACAAGGAGCAGAAAATGTCAGCGGAACATGGAGGGGGTTCCAAACAGAAGGATAAGGAAATAGAAAACGGCTCCCTCGGGGCTGCTGTGAATCGTCAAGCTGAGGGCCCAAAGCAGACCCAGGCATCTGATGAAAACGAGAAAGAGAAGCAAGGGAAAACACGTGAAGGAAAAGATAGGGAATCACCCATCACCTCAGGTACAAACAATGCCCCCCAGGGAGCCTGCAAGCCAAAAAAGAAAGAGGCACTCAGAGTGGTCTGTACAGACTCAGAGATTCAAGCTCACAGGGAGCACATGTCGGAGCATGCAGTCATATGTAAATTTATGGGGCTGTGGCCAACGAAGCGAGCCCTATGCCAATGGATCAAACAACACTGGAGACCCAAAGGTGACATTAACTGACACCTAGGAGCTAAAGGTTTTTTCACTGTTGTCTTCACAAACCTAGAAGATAAAGATAGGGTGTTCGACAGAGGTCCATATTTTTTTGCATCAGCGGGTCTCTATATGAGACCTTGGAAACCCAACTTCGTCCCTGAAAACGAGACCTTCACTCAGGTTCCTAATTGGATCCGAATTTTCTCCCTCCCCATAGATTATTGGGGTTTAGCAACTCTCAAGCAAATAGGAGATAAGCTAGGCACCTTTGTCAAAGCTTCTGAAGCAACTATTCAACGCAGATACACTTCCTGTGCCAGAATCTATGTGGAACTGGACGTATCTGGAGTCTTGCATGAAGGTATTTGGTTGGAGTTTCGGGACGAAGACTATTTCCAGGCCATTGACTACGAACAAATCCCGTTTCGCTGCAGAAAATGTCACGAACACAGGCATCTAGTTAGAGATTGCCCTCTTAATAGATCGGAAGAAGCAAGTAAACCCTTGCCCGAGGTGCAGAATAAAGAGACATTCACCAAACCGAAAACTAGGCAAAGAGCTAATAGAAGAAGACCAAATAGAACACGGGCCGTTCCAAGGACCATCCTCAACCCCTTTAGGGTTCTGGAAATGGACACATACATAGAAGAGATAAGGGCGGATGAGAGGGACACGGAGGGGCCAGAGAACCAGCCAGAAAACAACAGGAAAGAACAGGGTGAAAACCCCCACAGTCCCAAAGACAATAGACAAGAACAGGAAAGCACCCAAGACGAAGATACAGAGATGTTAAACAGTGACTGGGGCAATGACGAACTGGAACTAAATGAAGCTCTGGAAAAAGCAGGTGTAAACCTACCAGCTCTAGAGGAAAAATGGAAGGAGAAGAACTAAAAAAGATTAGCGATCTCTTCATTGCAAGACAAAGGGCCGAATTGGCCAGGAAAAACAGGAGACTGGGAATAGCAACAGGAACATGCAACCACTCCAAAATCATCTCCCTCAACCCAACTGGCTTTAAACCAAAAAAGAAAAGGGGAAGGAGGACAAATGGAGAAGTGCTTCATGACTTAGGAATCTTAATGCTGAACTCAGGTAAAATGAAGGCTCTAGAAGCCTTCCCGTCCTATCATTTTTAAACCTGGTTACCAATGAAAATAATTTCATGGAATGCAAGAGGGCTCAACAGCCAAGCAAAACAAAGACTTCTCATCAGGAAGTTCCAAACAGAAAAGCCGGACATTATTTTCATTGAAGAAACAAAATGCTCTACCTCTCACATGAAAAGCATCAGTCAAAAATTAGGTAAGCCTCTCGACTTCATCGAAGTTTCCAGTCAAGGTTGGGAAGGAGGAATCACCACCTTTTGGGACACAAGAGCTGTCAGTGTTCTTGCCTCAGAAGCCACTCATGCCTACATAGCAACGGAGATTCAAATCACAGGTAACTCTGAAACTTATCTCTGTGTTAATGTGTATGGCCCTCAAAGACTAGAAGAAAAATTCCATTTCCCCAACTCTCTCAGAAGTCTGCAATCTTGATATCATGCCTCAAAAATCATCATGGGTGGAGACTTCAACATGATCACCAGCCTCCTGGAGAAGAAGGGAGGGTTAAGAAAGCTCAACAGGGACGCAGGGGCCTTTGCCGATTTCATTGAAATAGCAAAACTGGTGGATGTGCAGCCTCCCTCCTGCTCCTTCACTTGGAACAACAGAAGGGGTGGAGAGAATCTCATCGCCTCCCGCCTGGATAGGTTCCTCATCTCAGAGAGTATCGTTCTAGAGGGCATCACTGTCAACTCCGATATTCTCCCTAGTGGGGGTTCGGATCATTGGCCCATCTCTCTAGAGGCTGCCTTCTTGGGCTCCCTGAGAAACAAGCCATTCCGCTTTGAAAAATTCTGGTTACAGCACCCTAATTTTGTTAAACTGCTAAAGAAGTGGTGGCAGGAACCACTAAATGTCCAAGGTACCAAAATGTTCAAACTCCAAAGCAAGCTCAAGCATATTAAAAGAAAAATCAAGCACTGGAACATCACGGAATTTGGCAACATTTTCAAGGAAAAATCCATTCTAGAGGGCAAGCTCGAGAACATACATAAAAGCTGGACCTCTGGAAACATCACTAAGGAATCAAAAGAGCTGGAAAAAGAACTAATGACCCAATGGCAACACCGAAGCCTTCAAGAAGAAACACTTTGGAAACAGAAATCCAGAGTGCAATGGCTTAAAGAGGGCGAGCAAAACACAAAATTCTTCCACAGGTCCACCCTTGATTATAGAAGTGCCAACAAAATTCTCAATCTTAAAAACGAAGCAGGCGATACTCTTCATAATCACAAGGAAATCTCCTCTCTCCTAACAGCGCATTTCAAGCACATTGCCCAGGAAACGAATGCAGATAGAGCAGAAGCAATTAACACTTTAATGCAATCCATCCCCAAAGTGGTAACAAATGATCAAAATCTTGCCCTCCTCAAAGAAATATCAATGGAGGAAGTGGAGGAGGCAGTAAAGAGCATGCCTAATGATAAAGCCGCTGGCCCAGACGGCTTTACCATCAATTTCTACAAAGCCTGCTGACCAACCATCAAATCAGAAATTTGGGAAGTGGTTGAAGACTCCAAACGCTCAGGCAGCATTCTCAAATCGCTCAACTCCACCTTCTTGGCTTTAATCCCAAAGGAGGAGAATGCTCACACCCCTGAGAAGTTCAGACCTATTGTACTTTGCAATGTGATCTACAAGATCATCTCTAAGGTCATAGCAAACAGGCTCAAGCCCATCCTGCCTAATCTCATTTCAGAAGAGCAGGTCTGGTTATGTAGAAGGTCGGCAAATTCAAGACAATATCCTCTTAGCACAAGAAATGGTGCACACTCTTTAGACCAGGAAAAAAGCTGGGATGCTCATGCAAGTGGATCTCTGCGAGGAATTTGACAAGGTAAATTGAAACTACTTGGAAGTTATTCTTACAGCTTTCGGCTTTGATCAACAATGGAACAATTGGATATTAGCTCTAATCAAGTCTTCCTCCTTCTCCATTCTCGTCAATGGTTCACCCTCTGAAACCTTCATCCCTTCTAGGGGCATCAGGCAGGGAGACCCTCTCTCCCCCTTCCTTTTTGTGATCCTAATGGAAGGCCTAAGCCATCTCATCCACAAAGCTAAAGAAGAAGGAAATGTCAAGGGTCTCCATCCTCTTCAATCTATTCCAGCCACGACTCATCAGCAGTTTGTAAATGATACCCTGTTGCATGGTACCCCCACGGTGAAAGAAGCGCTGGCCTTTAAATCCATCCTAACTCTATTCAGCAAAGCTTCAGGTATGGAAATCAATCATGCTAAATCTAAGATTTTTTTCTTCAATACTCACCTTGGAATTCAGAAGCATCTCTCAAGCATTCTAGGATTCAAAAGGAGTATTCTGCCCTCTAAATACCTGGGTGCTCCACTCACTTCAAAACCCTGGCAAAAGCATCATTGGGAAAGCACTCTAGCCAAGCTGGAAAGTAAATGTAGACACTGGACACACAGAGCACTAAACTTTGCGGGCAGACTAGTCCTAACCAAGGCCATCTTGCAAGCCCTACCTCATTACTTGCTTTCCATCCTGCCTACACCTCAAGGCGTTCTTCATAGGATCAGAACAATCCAAAGATCATTCTTATGAAAAGGCAACGCGGAAAAAAAAAAAATGGGCCTTAATAGCCTGGAATAAGCTGTGCAAATCAAAATCTCTAGGTGGCCTCAATTTAATTGATCCCCTAACCTCCAATAATACCTGTGGAGATGGCTTAAAGAACCTCACCTTCCCTGGGCGAAACATTGGAAGGAGAAATACACCCCCAATTCCAATGAGCAGGATCCTATCCGGCTTCAGGAAGTTCCGGAAGGATCTCCCATATGGAACCTAGCCAAACGTAACCGCAACATTATTCAAGATCACAACTTTTGGGAAATTCGAGATGGAGAAACAACGTTCTTTTGGGAGGATGCTTGGCAGCAGCTTCCTCGCCTTGCAATGCCAGATTTGGAAAACTATAAAAGAGAAGTTTAGACAGAAGGCAACTACAGAGTTAATCAATATTGGAGCCTGGAAAGCACCGAGCAGGAGTGGAGAACCTGGAATCCCCCGAACTCCATCAGCTTCACAGCGTATAATGCTCAAATTCAGGGCCTCCTATCCACTCTCAACAAAAGGAAAATTCGATCTTCTTCAGTCAGAGATAAGCTCAGATGGGGAATGACGGGGAACGGTAGCTACACCCTAAAAGAAGCCAGGACACAATTGGAACAGAATGAGCAAGGGGAAACCTTCCCCTGGAGTACCAAGGTCTGGGATAGCCTCTTTTGGCCCAAAATCAAGACTTTCCTCTGGCTCCTCATGAGAGGAAAAACCCTCACATGGGATAACCTTTGGAAAAAAGGCTTCTCCGGCCCTTCCATTTGTCCCATGTGCCGCAAAGCAGAAGAAACTATAAATCACCTGTTCAACTCTTGCAATTGGGCAAACAGTATATGGAAGTGGCTAGAAAACATCATGCAACAATCCAACATAGACATAAATTCTATCCAGAACACAATTACTCAGTGGCCAGGCGACTTCTTGAACAATCACAGAGTAAACAGTATTTGGAAAGTTATCCCGGGCTTTATAACTTGGACTATCTGGAAGGAACGGAACAGGAGAATTTTTCAAAATGAACAGAGGAATTTCGAGTTCTCGCAGCTTACCTTATCCGCAAACATCCACGAATTAATCTCGGCCAAATGCACGGGGTCGTCCGACTCTAACCCTACACCCAAAGACCAGCGCATTCTGGTTAGTTTCAAGTTGGAAAATGGGAACAACTCTCCAACTGTTAGCCGCAAGTTCGAGCCTCGAAATGAACAGCAGGGATGGTACAGGCCCTCGACAGGCTTTATTAAGCTAAATTTCGACGGGGCCTCCAGGGGCAACCCCGGTCCGGCTGGCATTGGAGGGGTCATCAGGAACCACATAGGGGAAATCCTTTATATCTACAGTCAAGCCTTGGGTGAAGCCACCAATAATGAGATGGAATTCGCAGTGCTGGAAAAAGGCCTTCGAATTCTGCATACAAACCAGATTGCCAATGTTGTCATAGAGGGAGACTCAGAAGTGGCCATTAGAGCGGCCAGGCGGATTTACAATGGTACTCCGGCAAGTAGGGTCACGAAGCATTGGCGCCTGGCTTAGGCAACCGAAAACATAGCCAATTTGCTTCGTGAAATGAAAGGTCTAACCTTTCAGGCGATCAGACGAAAAGGAAACTCGGTGGCGGACCACCTGGCAAACGTTGGGATTGAGAACCCCAATGCTCCGAGGGATAGCCGGTGGGACGACATCACGTGTCCTGACCTTAAGGGAACCTGCCTACATCTTGCCAGTAAGGACATCGCCCAGGCAGAAAGCGACGACGGAACGGTAACGGTTCTCAGGTTTCCGGCTAGACACCATGCTGACTAAGCACACCAGCTTAATTATGGATGAGGCCGAGGGACAATCGGCACAAGGCATATCCGTTAGTGGTTGCAGACCTAAAGATTTGTACCACCCCATGATCTGCTTGGATCCTCGGCGCCGTAAACAAAGCAGGACACAACTTACCTGGCGAGTTGCGGACGAGGGAGAGATCGGTGGCAATAATCGCCAGCAATTATTCTTTGAACCCACCTTTCTTCCTCCTCACTGCAATAATTACGACAGGACGGGCAAGTGGCCCTCTCATCCAATTCCCCCGTCCAACCATCTTCAGTCCTTCAGTTATTTAACTATGTCCTTGGCAGCAATGGAAAGCATTGTTTTATCATATTGCAAGGTGAAGAGCTTTCCCTCTGCCAACACAGCGCTGGTTATCACCGTGGCAGTCACCTACACCATGAAAGAGGATAGCTGCCGTAACCAGGCGACTATAAAGGATCTGCATCAAGCCCAAGAAATGTATGAAACTCGAACCTCGCATCGGAACAAGCGAAAGTTGGATGAATTGGAAAGTAGCGTGAAGGCGACGGAAGCTCAGATTTCTGACCAGCAGTTGGGGAGGGAGGTGAACTGGTTGCAGGACCCGGGCACCACCTTTACGGGGGCCACCTAGTTTTTCAGAACCCAAGCGGAGGCGTGGAGAATGAAGACTGTGCTGGCAAAGATCCTGGAAGCACAGGAAGAGCAAGATGAATGAGTGCAAAAGATCAAGTGCCAGATGGACGCCATGGAGCATGACCACATGTGCATGGTGGAAAGCATCGAGTTCAAGCTATCCTCACTTGACCAGCAAGCGGACATCATCGGCAAAAAGCTTACTGTGCTCATCAAGCTTATGAGGAACGTGGCTAACACCGAGGGTATTACTGGGGAGACCTATGGCGTCCCTCCAAGCGACCCGCCAAAGTAGGGGTCTGGCCACCCGCTGAAACACGGGTCAGCCCACTGCTGATGGTTGCGGCCATTGTTCCCTTTTTTCAGTCTCGTACTTTCTCCCTCTCGGGTTATTATGTTCTCTATTCTTGTTATCTTGTACTCTGTTCTCTTCTTATGGACTTGTGGCATTTTTCTCAAACAGAAGTATCTGGTTTTCTGGTCATCCTGTCGATACTTCTCGGCCGCCCTGCGTGGTGAGCCTGTTTTGTTTTTGGTTACAGTCTCGGCCGCCCTACGTGGTGAGCCTGTTTTGCGAAAGGATACTGGCGCGGCCGCCCTGCGTAGTGAGCCTGTTCTCTTTTATGGCCAATGCAGTTCCCAGTAGCCAGGCGTGCTGTGAAGAAGCCCTTTAATCTGCAGCAGCAGAAGTTTTGTAACATATTTTCCTTTTGTTAATACAAATGCTTATTTACACAAAAAAAAAACTTACAATTGCCCAAAAAGGTACAAAGAGAGGCAGATTATATGCAAAAAAATTCAAAATCTTCTATTACTATACATTTAAATGTTCATGTGTACAAACTATATTACTACAGTGGCATATCCCTATGTTGGGATTTCATTCCATGTTAAGACTTCCTTTTCTTCATCTTCTTCTCCACACATGTATGTGTCTATTATTGTGTATATGCACCCATATAAAATTCTATAACAAAATGTATTGATTTCCAAACGTAAAACAAACAAAATTATGATTTGTGAATCCATAATTTGCGATTGGGTCATTATCAAAGCAAAAGAAATGAAATGGAGTGGATCTATTCTCTTGTACCTTTGCAACCAATTCTCCCTACTTAAAATTTAATAGACCTGAAATATGTTTTTCCTTTGAATTTTAAGTTGGATAGATTCACGGCTCCATCCTAGCTCCACAATTATTCGGGGCCCTCTATGGCTTGGGAGTTTCATACCAGCCATTGTTTATGATAGTGAATAGCACTGATGAACAAGAAAATGTGCTAAAAATGTCATCTATGTTGCTACTAAATGCAAAGATATATCATGATAATGAAAAAAAAACAAGAAGTTTCATCAATGATGTCCTACATCAAGAAAAAGAGATCAAGTTTATAAGGATTGTGTCCATATTTGTGTAGTCTGATAAACATAAACATATTCAGAAAACAATAAAGACATATTTCCAGCTGCAATGGTTGTATTGCATAGAATTTGAGGGAAACAATATCTATAAAAGGTGAGGTTGAAAGCACCACAAAGAACCAGCAACAAGTACAGTAAATATTTCAACAATCTTACGTGGTAGTACTTTAGTAATTGAGGTCGCTTCAATTTAAATGTTGGAGTGATTAGGTCCCTTTCCACATCAAATGGCTTAGGTTTAAGGTGAATACCTTTCAACATCTCGAAACCCTTGAGCTAGACTCAACATAAAAATTCCAACAGTCATGAAATTAATAGATAACTAATAAAAATGAATCATAATTGAAAGAAAGTTCCCAAATATGTATTGGAAAGGAAAATTAAAAACATGAAGCGACATCATGACGGATGATTCAGAATGTGTTACCTTGTGGCTTTTCCTCGTTGCATTGAGCTCGTGTAAGATGTATTGCTTTGCCTTCTGATTTTTGCACAAAGATTCAAAATTCCCTATTACCTCATTGTTGGCAACCCATCTTTCATGTGCCTTCTGATCAGGTATAACAATTTCCACAAGAAAATATTCAAAACTATTGCCATAAACCCATATTTGAAACATGACCAAACAAGAATGAAGAGTGAACAAACAAAGCTTATGCATATTAGACTATGTGTTAATAGCTGTAATGATACCAATATATGCACTTAATCATATGGAATAATCACGACCTTGTTGAATAGTACTAATACTTATTACATTGTGTACAAGTCATCCTATGCTTTCCCTTCTTCTATATGGGTATCTATCATCGGTCAATCACAATAAGGTTGTGACACAATTATGCTAGCATATTAGTGTAGTCATAGTCATGGGATTAGTACCCTTATGAATGACAATATATTTCAATCTCAATACACTTAGCTCAATCATGTCATATTGCTTTACCACTATAAGCATTAAGTACACTAGTTTCCATAATCAATGATCTTCACAACCCACAACCCGTATTCACAAGTTTGAACATAGTTAACATCGCTATAACCTTGACAATATGGATAAGTTATATTAGGCATTGTCTATTAGTATAAGCCTTTATATTAAGCCCATATAAGGTGACACTATTGATTGTGGTTGGTATCACTGTTATTAACACTTTTACTGGAATAGAGCTTGCATCTTATAGATAAGCAATCACTTCATACTATTCATGTAACCTGTAATACAGTAGTTATGAGTGAATACAATTATGACTCTAAAGAATAACTTCAAGAAAGATCTCTTTTCTTCAAAATTATTTCTTGCAACTATTCTAAATATGACTTACAAGATGGGATTATAGTCTTTATATTAGGTGGTACAAAATAACACAAAAACTATCTATACAGAGATGACAATATGTAGCAGTTGAGCTTTAAAAGATGGAGGAAGAGATTACAAAACTGAAAAGACTTTTGATTGTAGCAGAATACCAATAATCATGGGCTATATTGGAGATGGACAAAATGATGTGTCTCATAAATGAATAAACATTAAATTTGGAGAGTGCTAACACTTTAGAAAGGCAAGTAACAGTTGACTCTAAATTTGCAAGGCCAAGAGTTTTGGAGAAGGACAATGTTGATTTGGATGAAGAAAATATCATTATGAAGACATAGCTAGTGATTGAAAAGGAAAGAAATGCATCAATAATCTTAGAACTACAAGCTGTCAAATAGGTGCTTAAGCATGATATTTCAGAATACCTATGTTTAGTTAAATTGAGAGTCATTTCTCTTGAAAATGGAATCAATGCATTGGCAGCTTCTAAAGAGGTGAAGAAACATGCATATGCACTAACCATAGAATTTATAACCACAAAGAATTTCTTGGATATGGCTTAGAACTTATATATGGAAACAAAAGAAAAGAAACATGTTGTAGCTATGTCCAAAGACCGAGATTTTAAGGAGAAAGGGCAAGAAATAGGGCATGTTAACAAGGAACTGATTAGGTTGAATCATGAAGTACTTCTTGTTAAGGATCTGATGTTAAAGCTCGATGCCTCATCCTCTTTATTGCAGAGCTTGAAACTAGAATTAGCAACTGTTAAAGAGTAAGAACTTAAACTAGGAGTATATATACATGCAGTTGAAAATGACCTCTCTAAAGAAATGGATGACCTAGATCTTGCAAAGAGTCAAGAGATGAAAAAAACTAAAGTCGAACATATAACTCTAGTAAAGCTAGAGAAGATGAGAGAAAATCTAAGGACCACACAGGAGGTAACTTATTTAGGAGGTGCCATTGAGCCACTCAAGGAAGAGTTGGAGAGGGAAAGTGCCATGCTAGAAGAAGCACAGGAAGGGGTAGAAAATTCTTATGCAGTAGTTGCTTCTTTGGAGGTTGAACTGAACCAATCAAAATAAGAAATTAAATCACGACAAGATGGAGAGAGGAAATCCAAGGAAGCTATGACAAATATTTCAAGAGATTTACAACAAGCAGTTGTTGAGGTAGCTAAAGCCAAGATTGAAGCTGAAGGAGCTAGAGAGGATATGCACAAAGAAAAGGAAGAAGCTGCATAATTAGAGGCTGGTACTGGAGCTCCAGAGAGTAGGCTACAAGCAGATATAAAAATGGCAGAAGCAGCTCAGACAACAGCAGTATTGGCTCTTGCTAGGATTGATGTTATGAATCACGGTGAGTCAATTGTTGGATATTCTTGAGGTCAGGTATCTATCAGTTACACTTTGATTTAATGAGTACTTTGCACTAAAAAATTAGGCATGTGATGCCGAGGAACTTGCTGAAAAGCGAGTGGCATCTCATGTAGCCCAAATAGATGCATCTAAGGATAGTGAATAGGAAATATTGAAGAGATTTGAAGAAGTAAATAAAGAGATAATAGAAAGGAGGGAGGCTCTTCAAGTTGCCTCACAAAAGGCAAAGAAGGAAAATGTAGTGAAATTGATAATAGAGGATCAGCTCAGAAAATGGACAACACAAAATGGACAACATAGAAAAGATGGTGATTTAGCTACAACGGTGAAGAGATATGGTGCACCACACAACCGAGTCAGTAATTGGCAAAATCATGCATTTTCTGATCCAAATGATCTGGACAATAGCAATGAGCAAAAAAATATTCCTAACATGCCAATAACATCATTGGGTTAGGTGTTGAGCATAAAATATTCAATGGAAAATAAGTTTGATGAAAGGCCTTTAGATAATCCACTTGTGTCTAAGAGGAGGAAGTTCTGGTTTCCACAGTTTCCAGTATCTATGGGAAAGAAAAAAAAACATCCATTGAAATAAAGTGATAGTTTTCCTATTTTAAAAGCACAATTGGATTGCTTATATTTAATTCGCTGCAAAGGCCATCAAGGTCACTGGGTCTTTCATCTGGTCACGGATGTTGTTTTTAGTAAAAATGGGACGGTGAAAACCTTTTCCTATTTATTAAAGATGAAAATATTTTCCTTAAATACTTTGATATCAGTCATTAAAATGTTTATATATTATACATTTTTCATCTCATTGATTCATGATAGATCATGGAAAAGTTTGATGTATTACTCTATAAACATGACACAATGACTTTGTATGTGATATTTAGTTGGAAGATATATTTAGAAGTTTGTATCTGGTCAAGTGTGATATAACTCTTTCCAATGTAACTCTTTCCAAAGCAGAGTCTCAGCTAGGTGAAAAGCAAAGTAAGGCAAGAAAATTATGGAGTGGCATATGTCTGTTCCTAGTTTTGATATCTGTCATTTGGGCTCCTATGTTGGTATATATATACTTCCCTATTTTTTCTTGTTAACACATTGAAGTTTTATGTGGGGAAGAATTTAACCTCATTCATAAGGCACCAAAGGATGGCCCTATTGAATCAACTAATGTAACGCTATCCATAATGATAAGGCTTTATGACAAAACAAAAGCCAAGGAATTGGTGAAAACATCACTCACTATAACCACACACTATGAATCATAAGTTAAGCACATCAATGTATCTTAAAGATAAAAGAAAAACCAACTCGATCATAGGATTTTGAAAGTCAATCTTCAACTTAAATCATTGTTTCCCTACCTCTCGCGCTCACTCCATTGCCTCCCAGGCTTACCAGACCCATGGAAAAACCTAATCCACTTCGGTCACACTACATACTTGGAAACTCACCAGATCCTCAAAGCAAAAGAATTTGCCACAAATTTGTAAGAAATGGTAAGCAAAGTAATAAGCTACCAAACACCTGTAGAGTCTCTCATTGCATTCTTAGGAATATGCTTCATCAAGCCATAATTGAGACTTGAGGGACTCAAAGAGTAACTTAAAAAAAAAATCTACATCTAAACAACAAATATGATCCCCAATAAAGCCCCACGTGAACTTAGAGACTTCATTAGGCAAACCATCCAATCTTGAGGACTTTCCATTTTGCATAGAATTAAAGGAAGCACATAAATCATATATCATAATAAAATGAACCGACATATCATTGTCCCCAATAGTGACCTTGCAAAGGATTATCATGCAATAAGCATCTTGGGAAACATCGACACTATTTGTCAAATAAAAAAGAGAAAATATAGACAAATGGATATCACTTCTACATATGTATAATATATAAATTCCATAAATAAAACCCCCCCTCCACACTTGTCTCCTTCGCACTCAAGCATGGTCAGGTGCCCCCTAAAGATCCATGAAGTTGTCAAAAAAGAAGGGTCCATCCAATTCCACAACTATTCTTCCTCAAAGCTAAGGATAGGGGCATACAAAATAGAAAAATGTATCACGTGGTCCTAAATCAACAACATGACCCAAACATACATGCCTACTGAATCCAAACCACAAGCAATGCAATGATTCTACAGAGACAAATAAAGAGAAAGAACTATTCCTCTAATCCCTTGAAAATGCTCAAAATTCCTAAAATGGGCCATTCCAATAGTTTCTCATTGGCTTTTGAACCTCCAAATCAAATCCCCCTAGGTTAAACAAACAAGTCTATGTCAATAGGTTTACAAGGGATATCATCCACAAATGTGGGGAAGCATGCCTTGGATTTCCCATGATATTTTCCTTCAAAAATAATAATAATAATGACTATATATATGGGGTTTGTAATAGTTTCAAGTCCCATTACCAAAGTGGCACATTCCCATGTTGGGATTCCATTCCTTTGGAATGCAAGTCCCCAATGTTATAGCATCCTCCTTCACTCTTCCATTAACATCACTAAATGGTTTTGGTGTCATGCCTTGTGGGCCCTCTTTGGTTTGTGGTTGTTATCTATGTGATTCTCATAAGAATTGCAAGTCTTACTACTACGATTTAGTATCCCTATGTTGGGAGTCCATTCCACATTAATAACTTTCTCCTTTCTCCTATGATTACTTTCCACTATTACAAATGTACAATATATGAAGTCAGAATGTAGGTCTCCAATGAAATTGGGATATGAAGTCACAACACACTCCTCCAAGGAAGTAAGGATGGATATCTAATTTTATTGCAAACTACAACATAAATAGAATGACAAGAACAGGTTTTGGAAAGTAAAAATAGTAGGGTAAGGTATCATCCCTAGATCTATGAAACAAAATCCCAAAAAGAATGAAAAATATCATTGAAACATATACACCATAAATAATAACAGTAATGAAATAAAAATGCATGACTACCAACCTATGCTTTCACAAACCAATAAGTTTGGTTGAATAATATATATAAAAATAACAAGGAAAATGTCACCAATATATAGATGATTCATGGGAACATAGACACTGCAGAGTTCTTCATCTCCACTCTCAACCTCCACATGACAATGGGAGAAAAGTAAGAACTACCTTCCATACATATTGAAATAATATTTATTTAAACTATAGCATGTCCAAAGACATTGCATGTTTACCAATAAACATGGAGTTTTATTTATGACAATAATGATAATATGCAAATAGATATTAATTTGCAGATATGCAAGAAACATTTCCATCTGCCACTCAATTTCAACATTCATGTGGAATGATTCAGTATTAACTCAACTTCAAGGATATCTAAAGCATAAGAAACAACCTGAAGGACAGGTGATGATATAATAAAGCCAGAGGCATATTCCCCTACATGTGGATGATGAATAATTGCAACCTCTTTAAAGGCCATTGTGTTCTAGTATACAGAGAATAAGCCATCTATAAGCTTTAAAAAAACTTTGTAAAAAAAAATAAAAAATGACCACCTTATCCATAATCATAAATTCAACTCTTCAATTAATAATACATGTATCCACAAATTTATTGTATTTTACCAATTCATATCTCATTGGATGGAAAGCTAGGATTCCATTAAATTTTTATTTATGGAAAAACTTCAGAAATTAAATCAGATATATTTTCTACAATATATTCAATAGTCACATTCTCTAGTGTTTGGTTGTCCAAGTTTAATGCCTCAGATTCTTGCTTTAATTTTGAGTTGCTCTATGAAACCAAAGGAACGAAAGGTTCTATGACTTCTAATATTCACTGGTAACTGATACAAACTTCTGGTCATGGTTAGGAAGTTTGGTAATTTCAAGAATCTCATCAATGTCTGCTGCTTCAGAAGCATGTTCATTGATATTATCTTCTTCTTAAGAATGAACCATAGGCAGATATTCCTCAGAAGTAGTAGATATGTCTATTCTATATGAAGAAGATGAGAACATAGATTCCTCAAAACCCTTTTCTCTACCATATCTATCGTTTTCATCATCTATGTCATAGTAGGAGGATAAAGGTATGTCTAAACGAGGAAGGATTTCTAGAGAAGATAATGGCATGAAGTCTCCATGTTCATGTGCTCCAACTTTATTCTCTTTTTCTTGCATTCCAAAGGATGATGGGTTCTCAGATGCACTGTGAAGATCAAATTCAATCTTGGTATTCCCCTCTGGAACATGCTCTCCCTCCCTTTCATAGGCTATTTGGGTGGATAGTTCATTATGAATTGAAGAGGCAACAAATTGATCAAATCCCTTCAGAGTGGCCTCTATGCTACTCCCCTTCTCTAGTAAGCTCTCATCAAAGCAAAGTCTATGGTCCTTGATGTCCCTTTCTACAATATTTTCCAAGCCAAGATGATTACCCATTCCTTCAATACCACTTCTAAGGGTTTTCTTAAACGAGTTCTCCGTGGTTCTTTCCATCATAGAATTTGTTAGTGCCTTTAGCTTGGTCAAGGATGAACCAAACCAGAACTTAACATTCTCTACAATAACATCAAATTTAGTCCTTGAAGATTTTAAAAGAGAATGATTCATATATTTGACAGAATCCTGTCTCCAAAACACTTCTACATATTTAACAACATTCACTATCGAGGCATAAAACTCATGAGTAGCCAATGCATTGTTCTGCACAGATGGTGGCAGAAGATCGGGGCTTTTGGATCCTAACAAAGCAACTGAAGCAGACAAAAAAACAAACACAAACATTCAACCATCTAGAGGGCTTCTCCTCCTCCTCTTCATCATCATCATCATACATTTCCCGCTCCTTTTAAAAAATGTTCAACCCGGGTTTAAAGGTGACACCACTAGTGTTGTAGGGATTTTCTTCAGATTTGTAAACTGATCATATTTATTTTTCTTCAACCTCATGGATTTCTCTACAATCAGTGGATAAACCTACATAAGCCATTTGGTCTCCGACATAATGTATTTCCTTAATCTCTGTGACTTCGGTAAGTCCACTTTCCATTTCAAAATCCAAAACGCCATGCTCCCCACAAGCTAGTCCCCTAAATTCCAACTCTAGGTCTCTTTCTAGACGATAACAGAGAAATTGAGGTTGGGGAGAGAGATAATTAGTCTTAGGATTATAGGGTGGAAGGATTGTGGGCTCGTCGCCATGATCAGGAAACTGAGCCATAAAGGCTACTAACTCACCTTCCTCACTTAATTCAAGGTTAGGTTCCTTTTCCTTATTGGGAATGGAAACAACCCCATCTTCAAAAAGAACCTTGTAGGCTTTGCTTTTAGGCTGCAGCATGGATTGAACCTCATCCACCTCCATACAATCCATTGAAACTTCTTCACACTCTTCTTTAACATGGGGGTTGTATTCCACCATAGGCTCATACATGGTTGAATTTTAAAACTCTCTGATGTAATTGCGATAATAAGGATGACAAGTCTTGAAAACAAAATTGATGAAGCTACCAAGGACCACAAATTAGACTCTATGAAGCTTTTAACGAGGGTGATTCCGTGAGAGTATACAAAGCTACTTCCGAAATAACTGAAGGCCCTAATTAATGAAATTTTTATGAGAAAATCAAATTCCTATCTCAAGGAACAGTCTAAAGCAAATAGCAGAATTATTCTCTTTTGACAGTTTTTGATTTTCCAATAAAAGAAAATACAACTCCTTTTTAATTTGGCATCTTGGATAAGGGTTATAACACTCTTGAAGTGATCATTCATGAAGAACAATTAGAAGAAGAAAACACTGGTAGAAAATTCGAGAATCTATGACCTCGTCTCATATATATATATATATATCCCATCCTTGTCTTATATAGAAGCTGACCTGATATTATTGTTTCTCGTTGAAGAAAAGGTCATGAATGTGTTGATTAGGTAATAAGGCCGAGAACATGCATTGAAAAATCCTCAGATGATTCATTCCTTTATGAAATCATATAATGAGAACAATCCTATTACAACCTATTGCACATGGAGCTTAGTTGGTCTAAACCTATAATTTTTGTTGATACTATGAAAATCTGAGATATAGAGACCAAGGTCCTCTTCGCAGTTCCATATCTTATGTTGTCAGAAGGATCATGACCTAAGATATAGAGACCAATATCCTCTTTACATTTCCATACCTTATGCAGTAACAAGGATCATCTGACCAAGAGGGAGCTGATGCCTTGGTTTGATCAAGCCTCAACTAAGAAATGGATTTTGTGTCTCAGTAAAGATTTCCCTGAAGAGAGTATTAGAAATTTTGTAGACCCTCCTCTATTATTAGGTACATTTCTTTGTTGAAGAATATTTCTTATGAGATGCATATCTAGATCTTTGTTAAGGAGTGGTGTGTCACCTATACAAGCAGAACTAAGACTCATATCCAAATAATATCTCTTTGGAATCTAAGGAGACATGATATGGCACCATTCTAAGGCCTTCTAATCCATATTGAAATAAATAGATAGGTAAGGTGGGTCTACATTGGTTGTTAGATGATGAGGTTTAAAAGACCTAAAGACTACATCAATTGGTTGATGATCTTGATCTAAGAAGTCTAAGAGTTACTCTACATATTACTCAATTTACAGGTGATTGAATTACAATAATATGTGTCATACTAAGTTACAACTTGACATCTCAGGTTATGTTATTGAAATGCTACAAGAGATCGGAATCTATTATGCTGAGATTGTTCATAATTTGACTGAATAAAAAAGAATACAACATGTTGAAGTTATGGTTATAAGTTAAATGATGTGATGGCTAAATTTTGAAGAAATAGTGATAACTAAAATAAGGGTATGTATGAATCAGCTCATCGAGACCCTTCACTAGATGAAATATATAATATATACTACAGTTATAATGAGTATAACTTTCCTCATTAAAAATATATCTTGCTAAGAGTATTCATATTAAAACTCATTTGAAGGTGACAAGTCCAAGGATGTTTTGCTATATATAATTTTAGCATGAAAATATTATACCAAATTCTTATATTAATTAGAATACTTACATGTTGGTATAACTATAGAATAGAATGGATAAGTTATTGAATCGTTTTGTTAAAGATAGCATAGAGAATACATAACAACAAGAGTAAGATTTGAAGATTCCCTGGTCCATGATATGATCCTCTCATGCATTTTTGGTTACTGATTATGTCTATGACATTTTATGAGTAGATCAACTCTAACATCTCTTCAAACTCGAAGGGATAGTTGAATTGAACCCTTCCTACAAGTATAGAAAAAGACATTTTTGTTTATGGAAATGCATTGCCAGAATCATGGAATGCTTAATTGCATTAATAAATTATCTTCAAACTTAATGGATCTCATGTTGAGCAGATTTCTAGATGGATACTTTGAGGAAAGTATAATCATATGAAATATTGATGAACCATCTCTAGAAATTCAAGCTTAGGATTGTGGTCTCCCTGAGTAAAGAGGGAGTAAGATCAATTAACTATTTTCTTTATCAAGATTTGGAATCCTAAATATGCAGAAGTCTGGGGATTTTTTCTAAGATCTTTGCTAAGTTGTGTGTCTTCATACATACATATATATACTGCTGAGTGGAGAAATGAGGTTCCTATTGACGAACTGGTCATCAATACCATTACAAAGATCTAGTCTTGATTTTCGTAAAGCAACATGACACTATTCCCTATCTGAAGGGATATCTAGTTAAGACCATGTAATTGCCTAAAAATAGGTGTACTAAAAACAGTAGTGACCCCTTCTAAAAAAAAAGTCTCAAAAGGTCGAGTTGATCCTCTAAAAATATAGGAACCTCAAAATTCCAAAATATCTCCCATGGAAACACTTACTATAAGATAAATGTTACTAAAATAGAACCACCTGACATGTCATCCATCATCAAACTCTCTACCTCCAAGGAACCTCAATATGTGCTATACTTTTCCATGCAAGCTCTGTAGAGTCTCTACTCTCTAGCTTTGCCATGAAAGAAAGTTTCTAGCTAAAACGATTGTAGTACCACAAAACACCTCACCTATCAGGCATTCTTCTCTCGGGAATATCCTTTCTTTCACATCAATTTTTTGTTGGAAATTATATCATATGGATGTAAATACAATCTTCCTCAATGACATGAGAAGTATACATTAATCAGTTGAGAGGATTTTAGGTGCATGGACAAGAGACCCATGTGTGCATGTTAAATAAAACTCACTATGGGCTGAAGCAAGCACTTTGTGATTGCTACTACAATATTGATGAGTACATGTTACATTTGGTCTTAAAAAATTATTCATATCCCATTCCCTATTATTTAATTGATAGACCTAATCTGCTTGTTTTGGTCCCAAGAAGCTCATAGCGGGATGCAAGGAAACGTTGGCAGAGCCCAAGTAAGTGTGTAGTTGAGATTCTAAAGAGGTTTCAGATGATGCACTATAAACCATTAACTACTCCTATGATGCCTAACTAAGTGTGTATTTGAAATTATAAATAGGTTTCAAATGATTCACTATAAACCATTAGCTACCCCTATGATACCTAATATGATGTTGAATCCTAATTTGGATTCAGATTTGGTAAATCCTTCGATGCATAAACAATGAATTGGAACTTTCATGTATATGGTTAATACAAGAGATAATATACGTTTTTCAGTAAGCACTTTGAGCCAATATATGGTTTAGTAATGGAAGATTCACTAGGTAGCCACAAAACATGTGTTATCATACTTAAAGGGAACAATAAATTATGGTAAGTTGACGCCATATGGGGTTGTTGATCCAAATGGGAAATGGATTCTAGTGACATGAAAAGTTCTTCAAGTTGTTGCTTTGGTTTGGATTCATGAGTGATATCTTGGGTTAGATTCTAGAAAGAAGCAAGCATCTGTCGCATCGAATTCATCTAAAGCAGAGTGCATGGTTACATAAGAAAACTGAGTTGTAATTTTGTCTTGAAATAGATGCATAGAGTATAGTTGAAAGGATCCATTGGAGCACCCCGAATATCTTCACTCCAATGAGAGTGAGTGTGTTGAATCTAGTTAGAAGAACACCAACCCATTTAGGTATATGGAACAACATGTTAAGAGCAAATGCAGTTCCCAACACTGCGATAAAAAAACAAAGCGACAAGAAAATTATAAACAATGAATGAAGTGAACGAAGTAAATTGGAGTAAAATTGTTAACCCTTATTCAGTTACAGTTCTTATGGACTATTATTTATTGTTTAAACATTGGAAACTGAATTAATGGTTTACCTATTGTATATAATGCATATTTATATGTACTATGTACATTATTTTTCATACCATTCTTAATAATATTGTTGAATTCATTTTCCAACAAAAAACAATATTCTCTACATTAGTTGTAGTTGAATTCATTTTCCAACAAAAATCAATCATCTCTGCATTAGTTGCAGTCGAATTCATTTTCCAACAAAAATCAATATTATTTGCATTAGTTTCAATTGAATTCATTTTCCAACAAAAACCAATATTCTCATTAAAATCTTGCATTAGTTGTAGTTTCATTTCGACGCACAGAGTAAAATAAAATAAGATTACTACATCAAAAATCAAAATAAAAGAAGTTTAATTTGCAAAATCATTCATTAAAATGCTAACCTTCAGGAATATCTGCAACAATGACACCCACTTGTGATAGGAACCATAAGATAAAATTTAGATTTCTTGGATATTCTTCCCCGTAGTGTTGTGTGAGATGCTTACCTGATGGACTAGCAGGCTCAGGGGTGAGCATAACCTCAACTCATATAATTATTTGGCATAGAAAACATATGAGGGATATACCTATTGCAACTAAAAAATTTGATGCAAGATATTGAATAATCAAGCCACTTATAGACATCACAAGAATGACCCAGAGTAACTACAAAAAACATAAAAAATTGAGCAAACAATATTATATTAGGATGAATTCTAAATTATTCTGATAAAAAAAGTAATTAATCAGAATCAATCATCTCATTTGAGAGCTTATTATTATTATTAAATACCTCGTATTTGAACCTAGCCCCTCCCAACAAATGAGACACCATTGAGACACAACAAGAATTCTCAATATCAACATCAATACCCAAATATATATGAAATAAAATTGTTAAAAATTAGTAACTACATACACATTCGAGGATCCATGAAGGCTATGGAAACAAGCACTGCAAGTCCAATATAACCTAAAAATTTTCTCCATCATGGCTTCTGCTTTGGTGATATATCACAAATATAAACAATTAAAAGGTAAGAAAATCACTTATGTTTAAACTTTAGAGTGCCTTACTTAAGCAATGATACATATAGTGAGCTATAAAATCTACCTCTCCCTCCATTATAACCAAATTCTACCTCTTGATTTAACCATAGAGATTCTTAACCTCTTAGCAATTCGAAGGGAAGAATAAATATGCACACTAAGAGATGTGGAACCCTAAGGTTTAAGGGAATGCATAGAATTTTAAATCATATATTCGAATATAAAATACCTGCCCCATATGGCTATCAAAAACTGATAAAAGTTGAAATCCCACTGAAAAGGAACATGACTCTTCATTAAATGATGACCCAAAAGGAGATTGGGTGCAATTTGAATATATGCATTATTGATCGTATGCATCTCTAGGAAGACATGAAATTTCCATGCTCATAACAAGAGCCAAGTTATTAGACATTTCTATTTATGAATGTTTCACAGGAACAACCCTATCACAATTCGAAGAGAACAATACACGTGCAAACTGAGAAATCTGTAATCCTAAAGTATTGAGATGCACAATTTTAAATCATGCATTTGAATATAAAATGCCTACCATATATTGCCATAAGAAACTCATATAATTGGAAATCAGACTAAAGAAAAACATAGATCTTGGTTACGGGGTTACCCGAAAGGAAATTGGGTACCATTTGAACATAAAATGTTTTCCTTGTGTGGTTATAAAAAGGTCATAAAATTTAAAATCCAACAACTGAGAAACACATGCCTTCTTTATGTGATGACCCCATCGAAATTCAAAACCATTTGAACATAAAATTATTGCCCTAATGGATATAAAACATCCATATATGTTAAAATCCGACAAAAAAGGAAAATGTATCTTGTTTATGGGAAGAGCCAAAAGAAAATTGGGTATTATTTAAATATATAACTCTTTCAGTGTATGGCTATAAAAAAACTTATTAAAATTGAAATCTGAATAAATAATATTAAATCTTAATTAACAAAATATAACCAGTGAAACCCAATTAAATCCTAATTAACAAGATCAAATCCTACCCACTTCCCCCAATCTAGAGAGGGTGTTGAACATACTTGGGTAGTAGAAGCAGAATAGGGATTCCAGAAGCACTTGAGGTGCAGTTACATTGCAGAGTGCTCAGGAGTGGCTTGTAGCAGAGATTCCTCCTACCCCACACTTCTCAGATTCTGCATCAGAGTGCTCAAGGGTGGCTCGATGAGGAGCATTTTCATTGCAGAGTTCTCTTGTCATAGTGACTCTCGGTTGCTGCATTATAGTGCTCAGGGATGGCTTGATGTGGAGCATTTTTATTGGAAATTTCTTAGGAGTGGCTTGATGCAGAGCTTCCTCTTTCCACTATGCCTCTTGTTTGTTGCATGAAAGTGATCAGGGGCAGATCAATGTGGAACATTTTCTAATGTGAGATAGAGAATAGGAACCCAAAACTTCTACGAACCCTAGGCGATACAGAATGGAAGACTCAAATTTGCACGTTGCACCAAAGACAAGTAGAGGGGGATAGGACAAAATGATAAAATTTCAAGAAAAAAGGGCTTTGAAAAGTGCGAAAGACAAATAAAGGGAGCGCAAAAGAAATAGAGTCTGACAAAATTACCTCGTCACCAGTTTCGGCAGAAGCATCTTGATCATCATCTGCGCTAGATGCATTCACCGACTTATTGTCTTCATTGTCTTCGTTTTCATCTGTCTTCAGCCAAGTTACAACTTCGAGCTCTTCCTGGTCATCCTCTTCTTCGTCTGGGCTCGATTCTTCATTCTATGGCCATTCTTCCTCGGACGAAGCCAGGTCGTCTGATGAACTCCTACTACGATTGCCCATTGCTCGGCTTGGCTCATTTGTGGAGGATAGATCCTGGGATCTGTATGGAAAGATGAAGCAGAAAGTGGAAATCATTGAACCAACGAGGGTTTTAAAATTTGACGAACATATAAAACTATGCTTTGGTAGCTTTTGTTGTTCTTTGAGTTAGGTGGGGAGGAGTATATTTGAGTAAAAGGGTGAAATGTTGTCGTTGCCCTTTTTATTGAACCAGAGCTGTGAAAATATAGATCGAATACAAAATACTCGATATCATGTTTCATACAACAACCAGATCCCAATCATCTCATGCTATATAGAGGATGAAGAACAACTCAAGACATCCAAAGGGAATGGTACGCATTTAGGCAGGAAATTAATAGGAC
Source organism: Pinus taeda (assembly GCA_000404065.3). NCBI lineage: Eukaryota > Viridiplantae > Streptophyta > Pinopsida > Pinales > Pinaceae > Pinus > Pinus taeda. The sequence goes on along the minus strand of APFE031024381.1, from coordinate 29,546 downwards.
AACCAAATAAAACCCTTGGCATAAATCGCACAAACCCAATAGACGTTTTTCCCACAATCCTTCTCATAAATGGATGCTAAAACCATAAAACATAAAATTCATGGCTTAGACCAACATATAAGGGAGTTACGAGATAAACCCATCACGGATTTCTCAAATATACTAGCAAATAAAAAGGACCCCAGGGTGCATATTCATACAATGTGGAAAAAGGGAAAAATGATTTTGCACTAACAATGAGTAATATAACTGCAATACATAGAAAGAAAGATAAGTTTTCAATAATCATATATGTACTCACCTGAGTTTCTATCTCTCCCACAAAACTTAGAAGGAGATGTTATACCAAATTCGAAAAACTAAATGATTGCTTGGGGAATTATCGAGGAATTGTTGCGATGTTCAGAGTTTGAATTTGCTGCGTGAAAGTCATGATAGAACTCGCACCTCTTTCTTCAATCTCAGCACGATATGCACTTTGAAGTCCTTGTTTTTCCTACGTGATCTCCTACTCAAATATCCCAGTTTTAACTTGGGTTAAAAGAAACTCTACGCAATGACCGTGTTTTGGCCAACATTGTCACATTTGATTTCTTTTGATTTTTCTAGCCTTCTCACCGTGGATTGGGAATTTTTCCTTCATATTGCAATTTTTTTTCACTTTCTCATGGAATTTGAGAGAGTGGGAATGGTTCCCACCAAGGTTTGAAAGTTCCCGCCTTTTTTTGCTACGACTTCCTTGCACTTGGGTTGGGGTGAGTAGAGCTTCTTGAGTCCTTATTGGTCCACTTTGGTAGGGAAAGGGTTCTCATGTACGTGCATGTAATGATTTTAATGGAGGGTGTTATAAGATCAATTTAAGAGAATATCTACAAAATGGAGAGGGTCATGACATCAATACAAGGATCTCCATGTGGTTGAGGGGTAGGCTATGGGTAGTCAGAGTAGATTTCGATGGGGTTGAGGAGTAGGGTATGGGTAGTCAAAGTAGTAGTAGATTGTAATTAAGAGTACCGCATATTACTTTAGAAAATCTTGATTACAAATATGTATATTTTATGGTGCAAATGTAACAATGTTTTGAAATTCTTTCATAAGGCATGAAATGGTTAAGTTAGGCATGCTTTTTTAGAGATATGCATGTGTATGTAATGGTGGAGTAAATGACTTATGGTGGGGGGATGAGGTTGAACCCCAAAAAAAACAAGCAAGGAGATAATTTTAGGAAGGTTGGTGGTGTGGGTCAATGAGCATTGGACTATTTAACTTGCTCTGACATACATTTGTATTTTGGATTGAAATGTTTTCAATGAACACAAGCAAGTGGTGATTATTTGATTTGAGACATTTCATTGTGGTAGAAGCTTCACAAAAGTTATGAAAGCACCCCTTTGTCTCAAGAATGACAAATAAATGGAATTTATTCTATTAAATTCACTTGAAACTTAGACATAGCCCCATCTTCAATAAGCAATCCCCTCAAAAAGGAAATTTAGACCATGAAGGGTAAACATGTCACGTGGCATAATTGAACACGTGGGGGAATAATAGCACACTATACTCACATCCACTATCTCTACCTCCCACCTCCTCCTCCAGGAATGGGGCCAAAAAATCTTGCCTCTATCAATTCTCATGACTAATTATGGTAACTGGTGTCTTGTTAGCTTTTTTTTTTTTTTTGGAAAATATGTGACCTTTCACCTTATTTTTTTCCTATTTTCCATTATTTTCATAAATAAACGCCAATTAATGCCTCTTTGGCTTTGCCAATTCCGTTTCCAATTTCATTAGCCATAATAAACTAAAAGGGACACCCACTAGGATGTTTTTCCGAACCTTCAACTTGGAATACATGTCTCATGACCTTGGTCATATATATATATATATATGAATGAAAATTCAACCAAAAGTTGACATGAATGACAGTTAGAGAGATGAAAAATCTATTAGAAAATAAAAAGAAAAATAATTTATGACGAAAAAATAATAATTATAATATTTTTTAATGGAATGAATGAGGAGATGATAAATATATTTTGAATTATGAAGCATACTGTTTTATACAAAATGAAAAGAAAGAAAAAGGGAATTATGGAGGACATGGTCTTTTCTATATTAAGTAAAGTTTTTAGGAATTCTATATTAATGGAATCAAAACAAAGTGTTCACAAAGTGATTTTTAATGTTGATTTTTATAGGGTAAAAGAGATACTTTTTTCTACATCATAATAAGTTGTTTTGTTTTATTGTTAAATATGTAATAATGCTTATTCACAATAAAATAATAATTGTAAACTTATTAAATGTGTAGTTTTTTGGTTTTTTATTAACTAACACAACCACATTTATCAATGTAATTGATATACATGGATAAGAGTATATGAATTACATCTACAACCACATTTACCAATGTTGTTGATATACACCCGTAAACTTATATCCACCACCAACAACATTAATAATTGTTAGATGAGTTTTTTTAAAAGCTAATTATTTCTAGTTATACATACATACATACATATATATATATATATTAATTATTACATAATTTTTTTTAATATTTTAATAATTAAAATAGGTCTTTCCCTTATCGAGAGCTTAGCTATGACTAGGTTTATGTTGTACAAGCAGAAGCTCAATCTCGTAGGAGATCATAGACTTCCTAAACTAGCTTTAAATTCTAGCCAAAACCACCTAGGGCTCAAATGGGGGTGGTATAGAGACACGAGGGCCTGGTTAAACAATTGGGAGATCAACTAGAATGATGCATTGCAAAACATTAATAACATTAAAAATATTGTTACCTCTAAGTTCAGAGAAAAATGTGGTGTCAGAAAGATATACCAGTTAAAAGAAAATTAAGTTATTATAAGAAGGTCATCAACCCCACCCTAGAAAATCAAATGTATCTCTCTCTTTTAGTTAGCTCCAAGAAGAAAATTAATTGCAGTGTCATGATCCGGATTGTCCACAGTTTTTTGTTTATTTTGTCGACATTTCATACCCCAAAGGGGGTCCATCATCAGGACTAAATTAGATCGAAGAATGAAAGCTTTTTATTGAGAGAAGATTCCAAGGACCTCGGTATAAATAAACTAAGAACCCTAATTCTTATAAAGAAGCCGACACCTCATTTATTTTTATTTATTGTTATTGTTATTTTATAATTAATTAATTAATTAGAATGAATTAATTGGCCTTGATTATTCCTATTTAATTGCAAAAAATATGTTTGAATTTATTAAATTTAATTTTATTGATTAGTTAGATTTAATTGTTTAATAAATTAATTTTGATTATTTTATTTAATTCTATTCATAGTTTTTATTTATCATATTTTCAAAAATTTTTATTTATCATATTTTCAAGTTTCTATTTCCATTAAGCCCTAATTTCTAATTCCTAATTAATTACTTAATCAAAATTAATAATAAAGAGATTAATTGATTTCACTGGAGGACATAATACAATAAAATTAATTAATTAGCCCCTAAATTCTAATTCCAATCCAATTAAGCTAATTGATTAATTATTAAAACAATAATAAAGTTTAATTATTATTAATGCCCTAATTTTCTAATTCTAGTTAATCAAGTTAATGGCATCTACTTTATTATTTTTAATTTATTAATCTAGGTATTTTAACTTGTTTTTAAAATTAAAAATTAAAAATTGATGAATTAAATTGAATTAAATTAAATTAATCTTAATAATAAAATTCTTTCATGGTTTTTATTAATTATTATTTTTATTTTAAATCCTTCAATAATTAATTTAATTAATTTTTATTTTAATTTTATTATATTTGCTTTATAATTAAGTTTATTTATAACTCCTCCTATTAGATATTATTATTTTAATTACTTATTTATTATTCTTTTAATTAATTAATATAATTTTAATATTTTGTACGTTTTTATTAATTAATTAATTTTAGTTAATTTTTATTAATTTTGAAAAAAATAGTTAATTTTGAAAAACCTAAGCTTTCTAAGGGCTTGAGGGTTTTATTTGCTTCATCAAGGGATGCCAATTTTCGCTAATTTCACTCCCGTTGTCCCTGTTGAGGTTCTGAGGAAATTTCATAATTTCGATGGCCTCTCTGATTTTTCTTTTATGATAATCATCCTCTCTTGCAATTATTTTAGCGTCTTCTTTGCATCGATTATTTTCCACAGATCGAAGCTAATAATCATGGTAAGTTTTAGATGAGTGGAAAGGGCCAAGCGATTGAGCCTGTCTAATGCTGCCCTCGTTCTTGTGATTTCACCTCGGATTAGGGCCAAACTTACTTTTAAAAATGCTTTATTATTGAAATGATTAAATAGTCTATGATTTACCTTTGCAAAGGGAGGAATGATTTTCTTGTTTCTACAATGTTTCAGAAATTGCAAGTCCGGAGTTCTCCTCTCAATTTTTATCCTCAAGATTTCGAGAAGGCAGATCTCCTTCCATGTTTCCCCTCCGTACAGGGAAGTTATGTTAGATTTTAGGCCTCTGTGGTAGTTCTTTGCAGTGTCATGATCTGGATTATCCACAATTTTTTGTTTATTTTGTCGACATTTCAAACCCCAAAGGGGGTCCATCATCACGACTAAATTAGATCGAAGAATGAAAGCTTTTTATTGAGAGAAGATTCCAAGGACTTGGGTATAAATAAACTAAGAACCCTAATCCTTATAAAGAAGCCGACAACTTATTTATTTTTATTTATTGTTATTGTTATTGTTATTTTATTATTAATTAATTTATTAGAATAATTAATTCGCTTGATTTATTCCTATTTTTAATTCAAAAATAAGTTTTAATTCATTAATTTAATTTCATTGATTAGTTAGATTTAATTGTTTAATAAATTAATTTTGATTATTTTATTTAATTCTATTCATAGTTTTTATTTATCATATTTTCAAAAATTTTTATTTATCATATTTTCAAGTTTCTATTTCCATTAAGCCCTAATTTCTAATTCCTAATTAATTACCTAATCAAAATTAATTAAAGATTAATTAATTAATTAAACAATAATAAAATTAATTAATTTACCTAGCTCTAATTTCTAATTCCTAATCAATTAACTAATTGATTAATTAATTAATCAAAATTAATTAAAATAATTAATTAATTAAAACAATAATAAAGCTAATTAATTAATTAGGCCCTAATTTCTAATTCCTAGTTAATTGATTAATTGATTAATTAATTAATGAGCTCCATAGTGAAACGGGTCATTGGGTAGTTCCTAAAACACCATGGATGGAAAGGATCTGCCATCTCTGTGAGAATAGGAACATTGAGGATGAAAACCACTTCCTCTTAGAGTGCCCCCAATGTACCACATTAGATCTCAGTTTGATAGTCTTTGTCGCAATACTAACCTTCGTAGCCTTTTACGATGTCAAAATTATAGTGAGTTTGGGAGGGTTCTCTCCAAGCGTTTTGAGCATAGCAATAAAATCTTAAATCAAACTAAATAATTCGTTTCTTTAGGTTTGATAGACCAAAATTTGGTCTCAGTGAACATTAACCACCACCACCACCACCACCATCAATTATATTCAAAACTATAATATAATTCACATATAATTATATTTAAACATAATATAGTATAATCACATATATCATAATAAAATTTAATTATTATTTAATTTAAAACTATAATATATTTAACCTTATAACTTTTTTATATATATATGAATATATATTAATATTAACTGTATACACATTATATATTAAAATAAAATATATTATATTATTAATGGGATATATTTATTTATTATATATATTATATATATATATATATATAATGTTAATTATAAATAGTTATAATCAAATTATAATATAAAAGAGGAATTTATAAGACATATTTACTCTCACCAATAAAAATTATAAATAATAAAATGTTAATATTTTTTTATATTACATAACCTAAATAAATTATATATAGATTATATATTAAATTTAAAAAATATGATGCTATTGTTTACCAATAATAATAGTATAATCAGGTAAATTGATTATTAATATTATAGATCCAAAGGATTAAAAAATCTAACAAGCTAATACTATAAACTAAAAGGATTAATAAACCATAAGAATTAATATTTTAAACCGAAACGATTAATAAACCCAAAGGATTAAATTATAAACCCAAGGAATTATTAATATTATAAATCCAAGGTATCAATATTAAAATAGAAGGATTAATAAACCCAAATTATAAACCCAAGGTATCAATATTAAAAATAGAGGGATTAACAAACCTTAGGAATTAATTGAACCGAAGAAATTAATAAATGCATGTGACTATTAATATTATAAACTGAAGTGATTAATAGACCCAAAACTTTAATATTATAAACCTAATCAAGTAGTAAATCTGAAGGATAAATATTATAAACATAAAGGGAAAACAAACCTAATGAATCAATATTAGAAACACACGAGATAAATAAACTGTAGGAATTAACATTTTAAACCCAAGGGATTAATAAACCCATTGGATTATTAATATTATAAACCCAACGTATTAGTAAATGCAATGGATAAATATTATAAATCTAAGGGATTAACAAACCTAATGGATCAATATTAAAAACCCAAGGGATTAATATTTTAAACTCAAGGGATTAATAAATCCAAGAAATTATTAATATTATAAAACCAAGGGATTAAGTTATAAACCCAAGGAATTATTAATATTAAATGGTTTAATATTATAAACCCAAGAAATTAGTAAACCAAAGGGATAAATATTGTAAACCTAAGGGATCAACAAGCCAAGGGATCAATATTGAAAACAAAAGGGATTAATAAATCTTAGGAATTAATATTTTAAACCCAAGGTATTGATAAACCCACATGATTATTAATATTATAAACCCAATAAATCAATAAATCCGAGATATTGTCAATATTATAAACTCAATGAATTAATAAATTGAAGCGATAAACATAAAAAACCTAAGGGATTAATATTAAACCCAGGGATTAATATTAAACCCTCAGATTAATATTAAACGCTAGGACTAATATTTAACCCAGTATAATAGGGTTTAATAAACCCAAGGGATTATTAATATTATAAACCCAAGGGATTAATATTAGCAACTCAAAGAATTAGAAAACTCAAGGGATTAATGTCATAATCCCCAATGTATTATAAACCCATGGGAATAATTTTTTTTTCTTGGTAAAACTAATCTATTATATATAGAAACAGAGTACAATTACAATCACACTGTCAAAAAAGAACCAGCTGCCTGGTGGATGGAAGCGTGGAGCAACAATGTTCGCAGTTTAAGAAGACGAACCAGACCATTAGACTATCCCATGCAGGGGCTAGGATCTGGGAATCTCCTTCCACCTCCAGGGGATGGAAGCTGTGATTCCTTGAAAGAAGGAGACCTTGCCATAGTCCCTCTAACTCAGCCGAGTTATTGGTGTTCCACCCTATGTTTCCATAGTGGATTAGTAGAGGCGAGCCTTCGTTATTTCTAAAGATTCCGCTGAAACCTGCAATTCCAGGATTGCCCTTTGAGGCTCCATCAAAGTTGAGCTTGAAGGAGAGCTTTGGAGGGGTAGTCCAAGAGACCTTTCTAGTATTGCTGCTTTTAGGGGGGACTTTGTTGTGGGGTTCCTGAGGGAGTTGCATATTCCAATTTTCCCAGATGGCTTTCTCATTGTCTAGAGTCAGAAGTTCCTCCACAGTCCATGAGCGGAGCAGTAGAGTCTCTTTTAGATTCACACAGAGCTTGCTCCAGATGATTTCTACTGGGGAACATTGATCTTTGAATATTTGCTTGTTCCATTCTTTCCGTATGCTCCATAAGAGAAGCCCGGGGAGAATATTCCATAAGTGGTTGAGAATTCCACTTTTGTATGGATTCATCTGCCAATGTCGTAGTGAGTTTGTGATATCGTCTGGAAGCCTGCATCTTCTTTGACATCTGAAGCTCGCCTTCTCCCACAACTGATTGGCCAAGGGGCAAGCGTCCAAGAGATGGTGGATTGTTTCCTCCTGAGATTTGCAATTAACACAGATGGAGGGGCCATGATAGTTTCTTCATCTAAGTTTATCCCAGGTGAGAATTCTCTGATGTCCTACCAGCCAAAGGAAGAAGGAGAATTTAGGCCATGATCCAAGCCCCCAGATTTTGCTCCAAATTGGGTCAGGGAGGGTTAAGTCTGTGCACATAATTTTGTAGGCTTCGGAAGTGGTGAATGTACCATTAGGCTTGTAACCCCATCGTAGAATGTCCCTGCCTTCAGAGTGTCTAATGCTCCTTTTGCGAAGTTCCTTTTCTAGATCATCTATGAATGGGTTTTCCACATTTCTGGTGAGTTGGTTACCTTGTTTCCATTTCTTGAAGCCTTGCTCTGTCTCGTGAGTCCAGTACTGCCAGATCTTATCCTATTACTGTTCCTCTCCGATGAATTTTGGAGGCAGATTTAGAATGTTTCTAAGCTTTGGCATTTGGTTCCAGGCATCTGTCCAAAATCGTGTTGTTCTTCCATTTCTTACTTCCCAAAAACTATGTTGCTGAATCAATTGGAAGTGTTGTTTGGCCGCATTCCATATTAGAGAGCCTTTGACATTGGGAGTAAATCTCAGGAGCTCCTCCTGAGGTCTGTGATTGGCATATTTGGCTGTCCAGATGCAGCCGAAGATTTTTCTGGGGAAGAGAGCCATTGCCACCAAATTTTGGCGCTCATGATAGCATTGTTGTGATTTGGATCCCTCAGGCCAATGCTTCCTTTTTCCTTGGGCGTACAGACCGTGGTCCACTTTACCAACACCCATTTGCGGTTTGTGGCTGAATTCCCCCAAAGGAAGCCTCGCTGAAGATCCTGTATTCTTTTTAAAACCCATTTAGGCGCCGCTAGGATTGAGAATAATTAAAGCGGCATAGCCTGTAGTACTGCTTTTATGAGCACCACACGACTAGCCATGTTCATAGTTCTGTACGTCCAAAGGTTAAGACGAGATTCAAGCTTCTCGATGAGAATATGCCAGGAGGAGTGCCTGATGGTCGAGGCAATGAGGGGGGCTCCTAGGTATTTGGAGGGGAGAGTGGCAGTGGGGAATCATAGTATCCGGGCTACAACATGCTTAACAACAGGCAGGGTGTGGAAGAAAAAGATCTGCGACATGGAATTATTGATGCTGGTACCTGAGGCCTTAGATAAGTCATTGAGCAAGGCTTTGAAGCGGGAGGCTTCCTGGACTGATGGGTAGCCAAAGAGAATGTTTTCATCAACAAACTGCTAATGTGTTATAGCTGGGAAGTTGTGAATGGAGAGACCTTTAAGCTGATGGGAGAGGAGGGCTTGTTTAATGTGACGTCCCAGGCCTTCAGCCATTAAAGAAAAGAGGAAGGGGGAAAGAGGGTCGCCCTGCCTAATTCCTCGTGAAGGACTGAAGGGCCGAGATGGGATGCCATTCACAAGAATGGAAAAGAAGGAAGAGGTGATAAGACTCATAATCCAGCGAGTCCACATAGGAGAGAATCTAAAGGCATTTAGCATTTTCTGAATGTAAGTTCAACTGAGCTTATCAAAGGCCTTATAAAGATCAAGTTTTAGAATCATACCTGCCTGTTTGGAATGCTTGAGAGAGTGTATAATCTCATGCGAGAGGATAATGCCGTCCAAGATCTGTCTGCCCTCGACATACCTAGATTTTTCAGGAGAGATGAGCAAAGGTAGGAGGGGCTTTAACCTATTGGCTATGAGCTTGGAGATCACTTTGTATATGATGTTGCAAAGCACAATCGGCCGGAATTTGTCCGGGGTGTTGGATTCCTCCTCTTTCGGTATAAGTGCAATGAAAGTTGAGTTGAGAGAAGGTAACAACCAATGAAGAGCTCTCGATTCCTCCACCACTTGCCAGGCCTCAAGTTTTATCAGCTCCCAGAAAGTGTGAAAGAAGGTTCTAGTGAAGCCATCCGGACTAGGGGCTTTTTCGTCCTTGAGTTGGGACATGGCTGTATCCACCTCCTGGGTCAGTATAGGCTGAAGAAGAAGCTCGTTGTGTTCCTCAGTGATAAGCTTTGGCACATTTTGGGTGATTCTTTCTATAGCTGGTTACGTATCTGCATTGGGCTCTTGGTGAACTTGCTTGAAGTGATTTAGAAATTCCTCCTCGATTTCTTCATATTTTTCTATCCTTGCCCCACCTTGCTTCTGAATGAAGGGGATATTTTTGTGTATTCTTCATTGAACAGTGGTTTGGTGAAAGAATTTAGTATTTCGTTTGCCCTCTTTCAGCCATCTAATCCTAGACTTCTGCTTCCATAAAATCTCCTCATGCTTTCTCCTCTCTTGCGGTTGGTTGTGGATACGCTGCTCCTGCTCTAGGGTTCCCTCCGTGTGATCTCCTGTGATTACTTGTTGCTGGAGATCTGCCATTTCCATATTCAAATCTTGTTGCACTTTGAAGATGTTTCCAAAGGTTTCATAACTCCAACGATTAAAATGGTGTTTTAGATAGTTTAGTTTCTGTTGGAACTGAAACATTTTGGAGCCCTCTAGTGGGATGAAGGTATTCTAAGTATTTCTAATGAAATATTTGAAGTTAGAGTGGGTGAGCTAGAACTCTTCAAAGCGGAAGGGTCTCCCAGTAGTGTTTCTCGGTCATTGCCACTGGAGGGAAATTGGCCAATGATCTCAGCCTGTATGGGGGCGAATTGCCGCAGTTATATCTCCTCCTAAGTAGAATGAGTTATCGAATATGAGAAATCTGTCAAGTTTAGAAGTGATTTGGTACTTACCGGCTCTGCGATTACTCCATGTGTACTTACCATTACAAAATTGCAGGTCAATTAGAGAGGTGTTTTGGATGAAATCTTTGAAGTGTGTAGTTTCTTGTTCCAACCTGTTTCTTCCTCCCAGCTTTTCCTCTAGCTTGGTGATCATGTTAAAATCCACTCCAATGATCCAAAGAGGATGCATTCTATTTTTATTCATAGTCCCTATTGTATTGAGAAGAGCAGTTTTGTTTCCTGCTTCCTGCGGAAATAGACATTGGAAAGGTGTCCATGTATATTGGTGCCTAAGATGTGGAAGGTGGCCTGAATGAAGTGGTGAGACGCATGGAAGTCAGAGAGGGTTAACGCTCTCGTGTTCCATGCAATTGCAAGCCCTCCTGATGCTCCTGAGGTGTCCACTGTCACCGATTGACAACTTGGCCATGCTTTAGAAAGGATGCTTCCTAGTGTACTGCTATTACACTTGGTATCTTGGAGAAAACATAGTTGTGACTTTTCCATTTTTATCATATTTTTCAGTATTCTAAGTTTCCCTGGGCTATTGAGCCCTCTTAAGTTCCATGAAATGAGCTTCATGATTCACTAATGGTTGAGGGTTTGTAGTACTTTGTCAATTTTGCATACCTGCCTGAGTCCACCAGGATTTTCCCGACTGCTATTGTTCACTAGAGATATGTTCTTCTTCCCCTCTTTTTGAAGTCTTTTAGCCAGATACCGCCATCCCAGTGGCTTCGCAGCTGGATGCCTAGTTCTTTCTGCTGATAAGCTCTTGAGATGACCACTTCCAGAACCCATGGGAATATTATTAAACCTAGGGGAATAATATTATAAACCCAATATATATAAACCCTAAAATAAGCATGGTTGACCATGGTCCATTTTCATATTGAAACAACCTTTGTCGCAGTGCGACGTTCCACCATGGTTGATATTCATATTGACAAAATATTTGTCATAAGGTGATGTTGGACAATGGTTGATTATGATTACAAGCACAAGGGATTTATATTAAATCCAAAGATTAATATTATAAAGCCTATGAATAATTTTATACCCTAGGAATATGAACCCTTAGATTAATAAACGCAACAAATTAATATTGCACCCAAAGATTAATATTGTAAACCCTAGCAATATGAACCATTACATTAATAAACACAATGGATTGATATTATAAACCCAATGCAATAATAAACCCAATGAATAAATACTAAAAAATCAAGTGATTATAAACCCAAGGGAATAATACTAACCACAATGGATTAATAATATAAATCCAAGTTGTTTAAACCCCAAGAAAATATTATAAACCCATAAACAAATATGGTCAACCATGCTTAACTGTGGTTGCTTTTCATATTGAGACAATCTTTGTTACAATGCAATGTTGGACCATAGTTGACAAATGATTTGCCTAGTTGATTATGGTTTTCATATAATTGGTTTTTAGAATAGGAAAATCTATATCATAATAAATATTATAAGTCCTTTAAGTCCTAAAGTCCTAACATTAATATTATTATCATAAATAATATAATTATACAAAACAACAATAATAAACCTAATCCACCATCAATATAAAAACCACATTACAAACCATAAAGACATTAATACAAAACATTAATATTAATACTTTAATAATAATAAGTATGATAAACCATTAACACATTAATAATAACATTTCAATATATTATTAAATATCAATAATTTTTAAAGCATAAATACATTAATATCCATACATGAATATATTAATAGTTAAACTTGAAGAATATTAATATAAATGACAAAGCGAGAAAATGAAGGGCAACATTAATATTATTATTTTTTTTATCAAGTGAGAGTGGTAATTTCCATTAATCTAAACAAAATACATATCGTACACTTCTTTGATAGATCCGAGCACAGCAGCATCAGTTCTGTAAAGCTTCAACAAACAACTGGGATATCAGAATCCTGCACCTAATTCCAAAGAGTGCAAAGAGTGCAGATAATACAAAATGACACCCAATAACTGATTGACCTCAGGGTGTTACTCTGTAAATACAACAAGCTGAAACCTTCTTAACGAACCAGAAGGAGAAGTTGAGAGAATCCCCTCTCAAGCCACAAAAAACTAAAAGCCCATGAAGGCAGGCCCCAATATCCAAAGGCCCATAACATTACCCAAGCACATCTTTAACCTTCGAACATATTTCAAAATTGAAGACTGTTCGATTCTGCCCTCTACGATCCAACATCCATGAATGATTTCAGGACGAAACCTTGTTTGTATTATTTACTACATACGAATCCGAAGATACTTATAAGCCACTGCACTAAACAATTTCGGGTCCAATTAAAGAATTAACCTTCGATCAATTTCTCCACTAGAAATCCATAAAATGGGGGAGCTATAAAGTGATGACTCCAACTTGCTCACGCTTTAGCTTGACTTACAGACCCGAAGTATTACTAAGCCAACATACAACAAAATTTCTGGTCTGAAATGAGAGTTAACTATCTTGTTATTTACCTCCCGAAATCCATGGGATGAAAGAACAACTTGGCGATCTCGTCGACATGAACACTCTTTACAGTTTCTTCCAGATCTGAAGAGTAAATAGGTTCTGCTCTACAGGTCCGTTTGGAAAGGTATCCTATGTGCATAATTCTGCCCAAAATGTACAATTCCGCCACCTTCCAACCTACCTGCATTCTATCACTCGCTCCTTCTTTGGGCTTGGTCCACTAACTGCTGATTCCATTGGTCTTCTCTCTTCTTATTTCTCATACCTTGAAAGTTATCCCTGCCTTCGATAGCCTAATTTTTACAGTCTTCATGCAATTTCCCTACTGGCATCATCATCCAGTCATATCTTCGCTTGTTTCTTGAACATAGTACTCCTTCGTTCGCCAGATGATCAGCTAATCTGTTAGTTGTTCTTCACACATGAACAAAATTGAGGATTCTCAGCATTCTTAGGTGTGATTGTATGCGTTGGCAGAACTGCGATAACCTCCAGTGTTTCGAAACTTTTTCTGGTGTTGTACCATTGCATATCTTCTTGACTGAATTGATTATCAATTCGAAGTCAGCCTCAATGATGGCATTATGTAAATTTGTTTCCATCAATATTTGTAGGCATTGCTCTAAGGCCATGAGCTCGGCCATATTGTTAGTTGATTTCCCCAAATGACTATGAAAGTTAACTTTTATGTTACCTTTCTCATCTCTTATGACTCTACCATAACCAGCTAGCCGAAGATTTCCTTTAGAGGCACCATCTATATTAAATTTCAAAAAACCAGGGGGAGGAGGTTTCCAGAAGTCCTTCTCCTTTATTGTATACCTTACAATATTGCTTATTCACTGGGGGAAAGGCAGCTGTAGACCCAAATGCAGTAGTATTTGTGCATCCTGACCTTGAGGTCGGTTTTCGGGGGGTCTTTTCATGAGTGTTCCCACAGTCTCTTTGAGTTGTCTAATGATCTGAGCTATGATGCTATGCGATGAATCAATTCTATTCTTGAAAATCCTATTGTTGCACTCTTTCCAAACATTCCAGATTAAAAATCCTAGAACCAGAGCCCAAGCTTTGTTGATTATTTCAATATCTAAGACGTTTTTCCTCCCATTCTTCAAAGTATCAGTGACACTAAAGTTGTCCTTATCTGTTTGTTTGAATATTGAAGCCACCCAATTCCACAAGGAAGAGGTGAATGACAGAGGTTGAGTAGGTGATCCATAGTTTCTTCTTGTGATTCACACAAATGGCATCTAGATGGACCGACTACACCCTTTCTCCGAAGGTTTTCCCAAGTTAGGATTTTTTATGTTGCGCCAACCACATGAACAGTTTGATTTTCATCTAGTGCGGGCTTTGCCATAATTCCTTCCATATCTTATCAGAGTTAGGAAGGTTGAGCCCAAGGGCCACTCTCTTGGATTCTTTGAGGTTGAACTTGCCTTCGTTGTTTCTTCCCGATCTGAGTTGGTCAGACAATGTCGATGTCAAAATCTTTCTCTATTTCAATATCTCAGCAACAGCATCAGCCTGGGCCTTCAAAGGGGTCTCTTCATTGTATACCAGATCCTTCCAAGCTCTCCATTCTGCTTTGTTCCTCGCCTAATCCCAAAAAACACTTACCCTTAGTAAACCTTTACTATTAGTGTCATTCTTGAGATCATCTAGTTATTCTCTTACCAGGTTAGGTTCCTGCTGCTAGTTGTCCTCCCAAAACCAAGCTAGGTTACCATCTCTAATCTCCCAGAAACTATGCTTCTGTACAATTGCTCGATTCTCCCAGGCATTTTTCCAGATGTGGAAACCCTTGATGAGTCCAGACATTCAAATGTGATCTCTTTCTTGCCAGTTATTTGCATACTTCTATTTCTAGATCTTGACCCACAGGGTTACCGATTCCTTTAGTCATCTCCACTATAGTTTTGTACCTAAAACTTTGCTTAGGGTTTCAGGGTCATGAAGTCCGAGACCACCATGGGTCTTCAGTTTACAAATATTATCCCATGCGACCAAAGCCCATTTCTTTTTCTCTTCCCCTTTGCCCTAGAGAAAGTCCCTTTGAATATTCTGGATGAGTTGCAAAACTCCTTTAGGAGCAGGAAGAGTTGATAACATGAAGATGAGAATAGTTTGTAGGACAACTTTTGTTAGCACTATCCTTCCTGCTACATTCAAAGATCTGCTTGTCCATCTCCTGAGCTTGTCCTAGAGTTTATTGATTATTGGTTCCCAAACTTCCTTGCTTAGAGGTTTGTTCATTAGAGGTATCCCAGATATTTGGATGGTATTTGTTCTCTTTGGAAGCCAATAATTCTGGTGAGGTTTCTCTGAATAGAAATGTCAGTATTAAAAAATAAAATCTTGGATTTGGCAAGGCTTACCTCTGTTCCAGCAGCCATGGCAAAGTCATTTAGGATTTGTTTGAAAGCTTTAGCTTCCCTGACCACTGGTATACCTTACAGCATGGTGTCATCCACAAATTGTTGATGAGTCAAGGAATCTCCATTCAGGGTGAGTTTGAGACCTTGGATTTTTCTTTCTACCTTGGCTGATTTGATCGCATTGCCTAAACCTTCCATCATGAGAATAAAGAGGAACAGGGGGAGAAGATCTCTTTGTCTGAGGCCTCTCGAAGGCCTAAAGGTTCTGGATGGTGAGCTGTTGAGTCTTGAAAATGTCATTCATTTCCATTACACTTTCACTATTATGTCCATTATATCACCTCCATTTCACTACTATGTCACCACATTCATCCCACTTTCATTATCATTGGGTCACATTTATGTTTTTCCAATCTTTATTAATTCTAAGCCTTTTAAGTGAATTTCTGGTTAAAAATTAGGAAATAATGTGCATAAGCTTATACCTAAGCAATGGGTTGAGATTGTTGACATGTGTAGGTTGAAAGGAGGCTTCGAGAAGACCCTTATGTGGCACTCTAAGGCCAAATTCGAATTTGAGTGGAAGGAATCATGGGATCATGAGGATATGTGCCACATCTCCTAATTGTATTGTAACTCTAAAAAGAAATGTGTCTTATCAGTTCCTATTTTGATTAGGACTCTAGAGGTAGAGGGAGAGATTCATGGATTATCATTAATGAGATGGCTCTCATCTTTTTGTATAACTAGGAGATCTCTCTCCTTCATTAGTTAGTCTTTTTAGTCCTTCTTAATATTGTTGTTCTTCCTTGATGGCTTTTGAAAGCTTTGGAGAACTTTGTTGTACTTTGTACTTTTGAAGAATTTGAATAAAGCTTTGATGTTCTCAACATGGAAGGAGATGTGAAGTAGATGTCATGGAGCACATTAGAATGTAAGGTAGAGTAGATTTCATTTTGTAAATATTTCTTTGTAGAATGTAAGGTAGAGTAGATTTCATTTTGTAAATATTGCTTTGATTTGATTTGATTACTTTCCAGTTTGATAGATTAGATTTTTCATTCATGAAATTTTAATTCATGCAAGTGTGTTCAATTTTGCTTTGATTTCATAGGTGGCAAAGGGCCCCTGCATTGTATAGTTGTCATTTAATTTTGCATTGAATTTTGTTATGCTTATGTATATTAACTGTACATAAATTGCCTTCAAGTTGATTGTAGATTAGTGATGCACATAGTCTTTTAATGACTAATGACATGATAGAATCATCTTGTCCTTTTGCTGAAGCCGCAAGGATACTGGGCCTCATAGTCACTAGCTCATTGTTTGGTTATTGCATTTTATTTTGATTGAACTAATGACATGATAGAATCATCTTGTCCTTTTGTTGAGGCAGCAAGGATACTGGGTCCCATAGTCATTAGCTCATTGTTTGGTTATTGCATTTCATTTTGATTGAAATAGTTGTATATTTACACTTTTGTTTAAATACTAACTCCATCAATAACATGTTTTAAGTTCTTTTGACGTGCTAAGTTTTGGAAGTTACCATTAGAGACATAGGCCTTGTCTTGAAATCTTTATCCATACTTGTCCTTTAAAAGTATTCTTAAGACCTTAGAATAGGATTTACATTTGCATTAAACACTTTAGAAAACCAACAAGGACAAAACCCCAAAACAACATAAACTATAAAACAACGAAGTAAGAGAAAGGTTAACTAAGCACATATAGTGCACCACACTTCATCAGTTTACGATACCCGGATTGATAATTTATGTAGAGGAATTTAAGACATTAAATTGACTAGACATTTTGGCGTCATTGCCGGGGAAGTGTAATTAGGAGACCTTATTTCTTACATCTGAAAAAAAAGTTAATAATTCTTGAGTATGCTCTCATCTTGCACTTTGTGTGATCTGGAGGATCAGAAAAAGAATTATTATGTAAAAAAGAAAAAAGAAAAAAAAAAGGAGACAATAAAACATTTCAATT
This sequence comes from Pinus taeda, assembly GCA_000404065.3. Taxonomy (NCBI): domain Eukaryota; kingdom Viridiplantae; phylum Streptophyta; class Pinopsida; order Pinales; family Pinaceae; genus Pinus; species Pinus taeda. The sequence goes on along the minus strand of APFE031024381.1, from coordinate 11,894 downwards.
GATTCAATAAAAAAAAATGATGAAAAAATGAAACTCAACTGCTTTGATAGGTTCAAATTGACCAAAATTGTCTGGTTATGCTTTGTAGTGGTCTTCAAAACACTGTATCTTGTTTTAATAAGGTTTTGCAACTTAGCTGCGGAAACTGCCATGATTCCGCAGCTAGATGAGAATTCCGCAGCCGACACAGGTTTCTGCAGCCAGCACATGATTCCGTAGCCGTTTTGTCAAACACCATGCTACAAGCATTCAATGAAAAAACCGACCACATGGGCATCTTCAAAATTGTCTCGACATGGATCTTATCCTAGTCACCCAGCTCAGATCGATGAAAAACCAGCGTAAGACCTCAATCAAAGTCATGTTTTTAGCATGTTTTTCTTGAAGTATTTGCTGCCTGAAATTGAAAATCATTAATTCTTTTTATAAAATTTTACAATTTCAGAGAAAAAAGAAGAAGAAAAACAATCTATGGCTATCCTCAATCTTATCTTTCATTGTGGCCTTACTAAAAAAAAATCTGCAAAATCATTCTCTAGTTGTCTGCCTAACATTTGTAATCAACGGTAGAAGGTCAATGTTAGTGGAAAACTTAAACACTCATCTATATTCCATCCATTGCTAGAGTACCATTAGCATTGTTACAGCTACTATTTCTTATGTCAATCATTCCTTCCATCCCTTAGTCCAGCTGGAGCATCCCTACTGAGACCATACCTATATGGAGATGCCTGCCAAACATTTGTGAGAAAATCAGTGGCCTTCCTTGTGTACTAGTTAGTTTGTAGGTATTTATGGTGTAGGACTTTTGCAAAAAAATTGTGAATGAAAAAAAAAGACTCTAAAAGCCAAGTTGTTGTTCATTTCCATGGTATTATTGATACATATCCAGAAACATGGAAGATCTTACAGCTACTGCGTTAGAGGCAAATCTTCAATTGCGTCTTCCTGAAAGTGAACAAAACAACTGTGAATATGTTGCAAAAAGAGTGAAACATATGTGCTTTATGACTATCCCAATTTGAAGAATATTAGAGCGTTGATTTACATGAATAGAAAGATAAATATGCAGAGGACTCCCCTGACAGACAACGCTGTTATTGAACATGTTTTGGGGTCAGTTTGGAATCACTTGTACCAAAATCTAAGTGAAGTTTCTAGCTACTCCAGATTGATTAGGATTATGTGCATTCCAAAATACATTTCCCAGTGTTTCATCCCTGTTATCGTACCTGTGTAATACACTTGACAATAAAACTCAGAAAAATGCATAAACAGCAGAAAAACGTCAAATTTACAATGCTCTATTTTCCCAAACAGAGACGAATTTCAAGAAAATAAAACATGGGTTTTTTTACTAGGTGGGTCAGTTAGATAACCCAGAAACCGTTTGAAGAAATTCGTGGCGGTTTGGGCAAAATCTTCGGTTATTTGGAGCCCATTTTTGACTGTTGCGTGAAGAAAAAACGGAATTTTCAATGAAATGAGCGGATAGTGATTTAACTCGGCTCTGTGCTGGCACCTACTCTACCTCTACCACATCTTCTGCCCTTATGCCACCCATTTGAAAATCATTAATACCTATTTAACAACAGTTTGAATTGAACACGGCACTGTCTAACTCCATTACATACGGCTCTTCACAGCAATGACGTGTCCATAAAACTCCGCCAAGCAAGAGGGAAGTTTGTTGGTTGGTTCCATCAATGGTAGATGACAATAGTATATGATTTCAAGAATTTAAATGCACGAAAGTTGTAGATTATGCAGAATTTAGGAATGTTGATATGGTGATAGAGGTTGTAAGAGAGAAAATTTCCATTGAAGCGAGAAATATTTATTGACCTGGAAAAGATTTGTCCTGCACACTACATCTTAGCCTCTAATACGTCCACGATTGATCCCAATCCCATTAGTGCAAAAACATATGTTCAAGACCGTATAGTAGGGGCACATTTTCTTTTCAGTCCTGCACATGTGATGCCACTCCTTGAAATTGTTTGAATAGAGAAAACTTCACCGCAGATTATTGTTGACCTTATAAATGTTGGAAAGAATATAAAGAAAGTCCCTATTGTGGTGGGAGATTGAATCGGCTTTGCTGTCAATCAAATGGTCTTTCCATACACTCAATCAGCTCATGTGTTGGCAATTCTTGGTGCAGATATTTATAGAATAAACAAAGTCATCACAAGTTTTGGAATGATTGTAAGATCTTGTTGGATATGAAGTATCTATTAAGGTTGGACAGCAATTTGTTACAGCCTTCACTCCTCCACATTTTTTTTTCTCTGCCACGCACACAGCCACTCCATTTCACAGTACTTTCTACACTCTATTTTCATTAGCTGCGGAAACAAGCCACTTTCCGCAGCTGATTCAAATTTCCGCAGCTGATTCAAATTTCCGCAGCTGGCTCAACTTTCCGCAGCTATTTTGTTAAACTCTAGGTTACAGGTCTCATCAAGCAAAACAAGCCACATGGGTAGTTGGGGGAATGTTGGTACATGGATGGTGTCCTATTCATTCGATCAAATTTGATGAAAAAGATCCTAGTCAAAAGGAAGTCAAATTGTGTGTTATTACTCAATCGCCACACTGAGTCACCACACTGAGTCACTGCATGTAAAAAAAAAATAAATTAATAATTTTGAATCAATGAAATGAATAAGTTATTTGCTCACTTTTCTGAAGGTATTGATTAATTTTGGATTGATGATGAAAAATGAATGGCTAACTTTGCATCCAAGATTTTTAGCTACAGAACCGTGCACATTCCACAACTGAAGTCTAATTCCGCAGCCAGAAAAACCTCATTGTTCAAATCAGCCTATCTCTCTCATACAAAATCAGATTTTGATGATTTAACTATCATTGGAAAGATCTCAACAAGATCTATACAATCATAAATCTATCATTAGAGTTTGAAATGGAAAATAATGAAATAAATTTCTGAAAAGAAGCAACATTCAACTTGGGTACCAATTTCAAAGCAGGTATAAATTATTTTGATTTTTCCTTTGAGAACTTGTTTCATTAATACAAATTCTTAGTTTTGTGTGTAAATATCATAAGTAGAGAGATTGATCACCTCTCTCCTTTGATAATCTTACATTCCATTGCAGAAGAAGTATTAGTTTTTTTGTAGGTTTCAGAAGGAAGGACAAATGACTACAAGAAAATGGTGTCTCTATAAGAGGATGATCAACAACAAAGAGGAAATATGGTGATGCAAAATCAGATCCAAACACTTGAGAAACTTTCAGATATTATTGTCTCCATCAAATCCATTCATCCATCACATCCATCCATCCATCACGTCCATACCTCATAATAAACCATTCACCTCATTTCACTTCATACTTTTCCATTTACATTCACATCCACTTTCCATTTCTTTTTGTCTATTAATAACCCGCAAATAAAAGCAAGAGGCTCATTCATATGCTTATTGCCCATTTCCATTTCTATTCTCCATTTCCATCTTTCATTTTCATCTTCCATTTCCTGTCATTTTCATTCTGCGAATAAGCCCTGCTTCAATGCAAATTATTGAGTCCATAGTCCTTTGAGTCTAAAGTTATTTGTTAAAACACCTTGAGGCTTGCATGCCTTAATGGCAAGTCCTCATGATGATAAACAATGGGAATACATTAATGTCCCTTGTTCATAAGATATTCTACGTGACTCGACATCAACAAATTCATTCGTACCTAGCAAGATGTGTTTGGACATCTTGACTCTCATTGTCATCAATGGTGAGAGTTCTCGTGCTGACTAGTGGCATCCATTAATGGCCACTAAGCCAACAATTTCCTACTATGTTCGACATCAGAACATCTTTTCACATAGTAGGAATTGTGCCAATGAGTTGTGAAGACATCAAGATTATTATTTTCAGCATTTTGGAGCAGATTCAGCAAGTTTTAGTAGAAGCAATAAAAAGTCATCTTATCTCTCTATCCATGACTCCTCTTGTTCAGCCACTTGAAGAAGAATA
>APFE031024359.1:0-15891 GCA_000404065.3 Pinus taeda | reverse complement strand
ATTTAAGCAGCACTGATTCTTAGAATGTCATGTCTGGGGGATGAGTCAGTATGTCCATCCGTTTATTGTCAGAATGGTGTCCTTTTCAAGCAAGTATAAGCCATCATTCCACCAATAGGTTCATAACCACGCACATAAAATCATTCAAATGGTCTGTAATGCTGGTAGTGTTATGATGTTTGTTAATGTTGCATGAATTGGTCCGTTTGCATGATAAGACTGTTAATGTTGCATGAATTGGTCCTTTTGCATGATAAGACTGTTAAGTTGCGGAGGAGCCCGAGTTCATTCTTTAAAAGGAACCTGATTGCAAGCGAGCCGGCGTTCAAAATTTTGACTTTGCATTTGAAGTTGAAGCTGGTAGTGTTTCTCTGCACAAAGGATTTCAAAGTCAAATGGAGAAGAAGGGGCATCGGTCTGGAAGATGTCAAAGAACAAAACCTGTGGGATTGGATCTCGCATTGAGAGATGAAGGTGTGAGACGAGCTTTTCAGGATGTTGGTTGCTGGACATTTTGTAAGAAGCTACAGGGAGGGCATGCTGAGGTAACAAAAGCATTTGCCTTAAATTTTACAGGTTTAAGTTCTAAAGTAGCTATGCTTCTTCAGAGGTTATTGCAAGGGTGACTGAAATTCCGAGAGGAGGGTAGGAGTGGTTTAAAAATTTCAAATTTGATATGAACCCCTGCAAGGAGTTCTTGAAGGAGCCTTATGTAAATGAAGACCTTACAAAGGTTGTGCAGAGACATTATGTAAAAGAACACTATGCACTTCTCTTAACATGTATTCAGAAATATTTAACATGTGAAGGGAGATATAACAAGGTTTACTCCTATCATTTTAAGTTGTTGCTACATTTTACAGGCAAAGCATTTATAGATATACCATTCTACTTGTTTCATAGCCTCAGCAAGATGTGTGACAAGATTCAATTGAGGAAAGATGACTGTGAGACATCACTGTTTCACCATGGTTTAGTAAAACTGTTAGTGCTGGATAACTTGCAGAAGATTGGTCGGGATTGGGACTCTTTTATTTTTATGGCCGGTTTTCAAAGTAAGACAGGCCTCACCCCATTGCCTGTTAGAGAAAGAGAAAGGTCAACTGAGGAACCTACTCTTGTTGAACTAAGAAAGGAGATAAAAGGCAAGAAGAAGACCAAGACCCAATTGAAGGAGTCAATGAAGCCTTTAGTTATCAAAGAGACACCTCAATTATCAGCAAAAGAAAAGATCAAGCATAAGGAAAATGCACCAAGGTCAAGTGGAGTTGAACAAGTATCAAGAGTAAAAACCAGAGGTCAGTTAAGAAAAGAGAAGGGAAAATCAATAGCTGTTGAAGAAAGTCCAATATCAAAAGCTAGTTTAAATGATTTGCTTGAGGCTATTGATTTTGAGCAAGCTAAATCAGTGCATAGTGAGTCAAGGCATATTGACCTTACTCAATCATCACCAGAGAGCACTAAGAAATCAAAGGCCTCGAAGAGGTTAAGGTTTGATGAACCTGGTAAAGAATTTGTGTTCAAACCACGGAGGCCAGTCACAAGGAAGCAGATCAAAAAAGCTGAGCAAGTGCACGGAGAAGAGGTAGCTGTAAAGGTGCTTAGAACAGAAGTAATTGAAAAACTGCCTAAAACAGAGGAGGCAGAGAAAATGAAGAAAAAGCCCTTTACAAGAAGACAAGCAAGAGAAATGGAAAAATAGCAGCCCAAAACAGAAGAAGCAAAAGAAATCAGGAAGAAAGGTTTGAATCAAAAAATCTCCATTCCTCAAAAAGAAAAGTCTACATCTTCAAAGGACTAGTGGGAGGCAACCGAAAAGGAAATGGCTGAGATGGAGAGGGTTGTAGCTGAAATCGCAGCCATGGAAAAGGAGGTTGCAAAACTAAAAGCACAGCTAAATAAATTAGCTGCCAAATGAAATTGCAGATTTTAAAGTCAGGTGTTGCTCCAAAGTTTTGCTTTATTTTAATTAAGTTCATTGTTTTTAAGGCATGTAAGCACGACATATAAAATCAAGGTAAATTAGGAGTTTTGAAACCAGTGGCAGAGCTATTACAGCCACAAAGAATATTGATAAATTCATTAAAGACTGTGTTTTTGAAGAAACAACAGTTTCGTAGTGCGCTACGAAACTGTTGTAGGTGCAGTTTTTTGAAGAAAATAAACAGTTTTATGATGAGGTCAGCAGATTTTGAAGAAAAGGCCTAATGAACAGCAAGGAGACCACATAAAGCTATCAGGGCCATTCAAATAACGACAAGTGTCCATACTTCATAAAGGTAAAATATTTTTTCTTAAGCCATAGCTTTAATAAAGGTAATTTATTACCAGTGGTTAGGGTTTGGCTGAAGATGCATACGAGGATGTGGGATTGTACACTTGTTCAATCAACAAGGCTTCCAGCATATCTGGAAAGATGGTGATGCTCATCGATTTTGAAGTATTAAAGAGCTGGGAACACAATGCTTAATTTTCGAAGGATGGTGGGAAACAAGGACCGAGAAAACAGGGGTTTATTATTATGATCCATGAACCATCAGCACATTTAGCATCCAAGGCTAATTTGGTTTCTTGCATCCTTATCTCAGCTATCACGGCCAGAACTAAAGGAGACAGTTGTTGAAGATCTAGAAAGGAATCATGATACGAGGAGAATAAAATTTGAGTTTAAGTTTGATTAGGACTCTATTGTAATTACAGTTCAATGCTTAGTAGATTTAATGAGTCTGTTAAGATAGATAAGGGTAGTTAATGTCAGTCATCGAGCTCCCCTCATGCTGGAGGAGGAAGCTCAAAGTAGTTAAGAATGTTTTCCTATATATAGAGGAAACTCTGATGTAATGAAGGTTGGATTTTTATGCAAAAAACAGAGTTTATATTGGCCTGTACAAAAGACTTTTTACAGTAATAGAAAGACTACTTTTTCTTCTCAAGATTCATACTTTGTTCAAATGCTCAAGATGTATGTGGTTTTGGTTTTTTCCTTCATATTTTACAGCTCTATAGATATGCAATCACTCTGAATTCACCTAGTGCTCAGACTTCTTGTGCATATTTATGAGTTGGGGTTCTTTTGAGAAATGTTTTTTACAGCTCTATAGGTATACAATCACTCTGAATTCACCTAGTGCTCAGACTTCCTGTGTATACTTATGAGTTGAGGTTCTTTGAGAAATGTTTTGAGTATTTAAACATTACATGCCTTGACTTCCATGAATAAGTAGTTGATAGTTTACTGAAAAGGTGTTTGACTCCATGAGCCCAATGGAAGAAATGTTATGTTGTCTGTCCAACCAGCATGTTTATTAAGTTTTCATTTCAAGAGTTAGCCCTCTTTGTGTTAATGATAAATCAGTAGTTTATTTTGAGAGAGCCCTCTCAGGTTAGGGAGGCTAATCCTTAGCCAAGAGTCTGGTCTGAAATAGTTACATAGAGTCTTACTGATTAGCAGCCATCAGTACTGGTTTTGTGACAACAGGAACACTAAACAGACTCCATGGATGTAGGGGCAACTCATATTTGATGCTTTGAACAAGGGTGACTCTATGATGCTACCACATGGGAAAGACCCAAAGGGGACCATAAAAACATGAGTAAATAGTGATTACTCATGAAAAAACTCTACATATAAGTCACAGGTGCAAAGACAAAGTGGTTCTAGTGTAGTGACGACTTATATGGAGAGATTTGTTTTTAATAGGGAACAAAATGAGACCTCATGGAAAAAATGACTTTCCGACAAGGTTTCAAATTACCAAAAGCAAAGAAAGATCTAATATAGAGCTTAGTGAGAACTTTCCAACAGTGTAGATAGTTTGTCAAACTGAGCTACGATTTGCTCATAATGGCCAAGGAAAAAAAGAGGGCTTTTCCTATAAAAGGGCTTCTTGCCCCCAATTCTAATTCATTCACACATTGTGTTGTTGGAGAATTTGGAGAGAGGGAGGAAGCCTTAAAACGTAGCAGGCTTGGAGCAGACAAAACAATAGTCAGATTTTGGATCTGTGACTTTAAGGTATGTGACCTAACCCTAATCATCATTTCCTCTGTATTTGATTCCTATATTAGTGTAACAACCCTGGTAAAAAATCCATGTAATAAAGTTAATAAAGGAAAAATAATAACCAAGGCCACATGACATGTATTCCAAGCTGAATGTTGGGCAAGACATCCTAATGTGGGTGTTCATTTGGTTTATTATGGCTAAGGAAATTGGAAAAGGCAATGGCAAGGCATGAGGCATTAATTGGATTTTTTTTTATGAAAATAAAGGAAATTAGGAGAAAAGGAAGGTGAAAGGTCACAAGTTGCATGTGAGGAGGAAAATGGAGGAAAATAATGGAAATTGAATAAAATAGAGGTCTCATTAATAAAAAGGCTTCTGAGGATCAGTTCACAACCTTTTTGTCAGTTCAGTTTAGAGCTCTCTCCCTATTCTTTGTATTCTCTCATACTCTTGGACTCTTAAAGTGTTCTTAGATCACTCTAGCATTAGAGGAAAGAAGTCAAAGGAAGGAGAAGAAAACAAAGGGAAGAAAAGATCAAGCAAGGAAGAGTGGGATCAAGCTGCTACTGTGGGATTACTTGCAGGTATTGAGTTGTGTGTATGATTTTATTGCTAGTTTTGGTATGCATGGCACATGCATGTGTGTCTTGGTTCTCTTAATTTCATTGGAATGGGTTTTGCCAGATGTGACAACATTTTTTGGCCTTTCCTTTCCATTTTCAGATAACCATGGTGTGACGGGGTTCTCATGTTTTAATTTATTTGGATTGTCAGATGAAATCAAATCTGAGTGGGGTGGTCTTAGGATTAATGAAAAGGCTTAAGAATCCCAGGATGGGATATATAGTAAAACCTTATTGTCAACACCCTTGATTATGCTTAGTATTCCCTTGACCGGAATGGCAGGAATTACAGTAAATACTAAAGGGTGGGAGCCTCGTTGGGCCTAGGAATACTCAATTGGTGAATGGAAAGATATATGATAAATCCTAGAGGTGAATGATCTCGTTGGGCCTATGAATCCTTGATTGGTGAATGGAGGGATATACGATAAAGAATAGAGAGTGGATATGGAAAAATCCTCATGGTTTAGGTGGAGAGATCCATAGGTATCCATGCTTGTATATTCCTAGTGATCCCTGGACAAAGGGATTGTGGTAAATCTCGGTAGTGTATGTTTCTTGTTTAGGGCCTAGTAATATAGTGTGGATTGTAGTAAATATTGGTTGTATTGATGAGGGTTTTGGGCCTAGGAATCTCGGGATGGGATATATGGTAAAGCCTATGGAAGCCCTGGTTTTTTTGTTGTAAATAACACATTCATGCTTGGAATATCACAGGGGGGTGATTGAATGAAAGAAAGATTTGGTTCATCCCAATCTATGGTTGGGTGGTTCATGGAATTCCTTGGCTTGGTTGTTTTTTACATATGATTAATAAGAGCTATTTTCCTCTTATTTTCTATGTGTAAATGCACTTGTTATTATGAGGCTTTAATGGTTTTTCTAGCATTTATACATCTCTAGTTATTTGTTGGTTATAAGCATGTTTTATAACAATGATGATGTATGGCTCTCATCATGTTTTCATTAGTAAATGAATGAATGATGAATATATGACCTAATAGATGATAATACAACTATTGTGAGAAGGCATCAATCCTTCTTGACGAATCTCAAATTTGTATAAGACTCCTATGCTCAAATTGTTGTTATGATCATAGATTACATATTTGTGATATGTTTGATGGATTCCTATCATGGATAGTAGGTGTCATATCAATTCCTTGTTTAATTGTTTCTTTAGAAGTCTTGATTACAATGTTATTTATCATTTTTGTAAGTCTCATGTAGTTCTAGGTAGAGACCTAAGTCCTATCCCTGAAAAAGTGGCTCATAATACGGGGTCATTGGCACATAACTACCTAAAAAAGACTGCATTCACTAGGATGCATTGTTGTGGGAGTGACTGGAGGGTCTCATTCACATTGATGCCTTGTCATGTGAGCGACTGGGGCTCTAAGTCAATAAAATATCAAGTTGTCTCAGGGGTTAGGCACCTGGAAGGGTTAGTTGTCTCTTGAAGGTTTTGTATCTCTTGAGGAAGGTTAGATTGGTCTTGTTTTATGGATTCCACTTCCTTAACTACTCATGGGGCTTTGAATCAAATCATAGTAACTCTCTGTCACATGTTTATCTAGGTGGACCGATTAGCTTGGGTAAATGTGGGAGGGGGTTACAGAGTGGCATTAGAGCATGGTTCACCTGTTGGACTGGATGGGTGGAATGTGTTTGTCATGTGTATATGTCAGGTACACATGTGTTCTTTATGCTTGTGGTCTATGTGCTTGTTGTGTATGAATGGTGGTGGTCATGGTTGGAGTTGTGTCACAATGTGAAAGTTGATAGTGTTGTTGTTGGAATGTGGTCATCATGAGTGCATGTTGGATTGCATTTGTTATGTATATCAGTGTCTGCATGTTGTTATGCATGAATTTTCATGATTATGGTTGTCATCTATGGGCATGGTGTGAAGTGGTTATGGTCATGCATGGTAACTTGATTATGGTCAAGATGATGTATATAAACTGTTATGATTATTATTATAGATGTATCATGCTAATATGGTTAATCTTGCAAATGATATATCCTCCCTGGAGATATATTGAGGTATGTTATTTATGTTTATGTCTTGGTTTATTTGACATAGTATGCTTATAAGAAGAATATCAAAGATGAATAACAAGATGGTAGATTACAGTTCATGAGATTCTCCCTATGGATCAAATGAGCATCGTGGTGATGGGAACTTTTCTGACTTAGCAGACACTTTGAGAAGTTTAAAGGTATAAATAAGAAGTTGCAAAGAAGATAATGACAGAATCATTCAAGCACAATAAAAGCAAGTAGATATTAATGTTGTTATTCTTCATAGTTTGTCAGATCTGTAGAGGCAGGGACCACTTAGAATCAGTCATGGACAGGAGGATAGCACTAACAGAGCATATGGTAGTAGGTCACATGGTGGGAATAGGTTGGAAAAATGTGACACAATAAAATATGGTATATTCTTGGATACACCAGGTAAGAGAGGTGATGGAAATAGGTTCTATTCTAGCTCTAGTTCAGACAAGTATCAAGATCATCATCGCTATCATACTTACAGGAGGAATGACAGGGGATACTTCCCAAATGAGTTCAAGAAATAAAATCCACCTACATTTGATGGGGATTTGAAGAAGCTGAAGGATGCAGATGCATGGTGTAACACCCTCCTCCCACATCTATCCAAGTAACCGCCCAACCGGGGTAAACATGTGTGGAGAAGTTACTATGATATGATTTAAAATCCTAAGTCACCTTAAGTAAATGGAACCAATGGAGACACACTGTACACACCCTCCACATCAGCAACAAGACTCTCAAGAACCATCCCACTCTCTCAGGTAACCAACCACTGAGTCCCACTAAGTTTCTAGACCAATTAACCTTAGACTCTCCCATGATATGGGCATCCGTACGTCCAGAAGGCTTTGGACACTCCCACAACATGGTATGCCAACATCCAGGGACTATTTTTCTCAGTGTTGTACCAACTTCCCTGGGATTTGAGCCACCTTTTCAAGCCTAGATCCCAGGTGAATGCCCATAATTCAATGATACCTTTAGAACATAAAGATAACAATGGAATGATGATACAAATGCAATGACTTAAACAAACCCTTGACTAGACCCCTACTAGCCATGACAGGAATTTCGTTAAACATATCAAAAATATGTAATCTGTAGGTGTAAACAACAAATCTAAGCATAAGGGTCTCATACTCATCTTAGAATCACTGAGAAGCATTGATGCCTCAACGAATTATCTATAGTTTCATCTATTAGTCCATATATACTTTGTTCATTCAATTACAAGTGAAAACATGATAATATCTATTCATTGCCAATTTCATAATACATGTTCATAACTAGCATAATAACAACAGAAATATCAATGATACATTAGCCATAGAATCCACATAAAAACTATTATAATACTCATGAAATAACAAGGATAAATAACCTCATATTAATAATGAAAAATCCAACCCAGTATGGGACTACCATGTTTTACTCAACCATAGACATGGGTGGGCCAAATCTCTCTTCAGCCAATCGCCCATGTGCCATATTCCAAGCATGAATGTATGATCTCATAAAACACATCAATAAAAACCATCTAGGGCTTCCAGAGGCCAAACCACCTCAACCCATCAAACACTGATTCCACCTCACAGTCAGACATCATAAAACATCATCATATTGATCTCTATCCAAGCCTTTCAAAGCTCTAGAATGTTTGTTCCAACCAAGGCTCCAAGGCTAGTAACTCAACTCATAGTTGTTGCTAGGTACAAGAATTTTTGTCCAACCAAGGCTCGAGGACTAGTAATTCAACCCACCAAGGGCTCCAGATCATTTTTCCAACCAAGGCTTTAAGACTAATAACTCAACCCAAGTTGTTATAGGGTTCTAGAGCGTTTGTCCAACCAAGGTTACACGAACTACAACTAAACCCAAGCCAAAGGAAACATGAGAAACAACAAAAACAAAAACAAAAAACAAAAAACAAAAAAACAAAAAAACAACAAACAAAAAAAAACAAAAAAAAAAAACCAAAAAACAAAACAAAAAACAAAACAAAACAAAAAACAAAAAACGAACAAAAGAAAAAAAAAACAAAAACAAAGTAAACCCACAACACCATGGCTATCAAAGAAATGGCGAGGCTAGACAAATCCACTATCAATATAGGCAATCCTCCATGTCAATGACAAGTCACAACCAAGAAACCACATGCATGTTCCATACATGCCGAAACTAGTGAGAAAAACATACATGAAACTCAGTAACTACAAGCAAAACCCATTGTAGTTGTTGATCCTAATGTCCTCTTGCACTTTCCCGCTCTTCCATTTCCTTCTGGCTCCAAAACTCCAAGTATGCTAAACTCCTCCAAGCGTTCTCCAAGAAAACTCTAAGTGTCTAAGGGTATGAGAGAGAGATAATAGAAGAGAGCTCCACAAAAACCTATCAAAAGATTTCCAACTGATCCTCAAAAGCCTTTTTATTAATGAGGTCTCTATTTTCTTCATTTTCCATTATTTCCTTCATTTTCCTCCTCACATGCAACCTATGACCCTTCACCTTCCTTTTCTCCTAATTTTCCTTTATTTTTATAAATACAATGTCAATAAATGCCTCATGCCTTTCCAAAGCCTTTGCCATTGCCTTTGCCAATTTCCTTAGGCATTATGACTGAAATGAACACCCACTAGGATGTTTTCCCTACCATTCAACTTGGAATATGTGTCCCATGACCTTGGTCTTATATATTTTTACATGAATTTTTAACCAGGGCTATTTAAGAACCCTCCCCCTTGGGGGAACACCATCCTCAATGTTCAATGACACCTATAACCAATAAGACTGTTGAAAACAAAACATACTTCCCATGGAGATTTATAACAGAACTCGTTGTAGTATTTACAATGACAAGCATATAGTTTACTAGAGCTTTATAACACAACTCATTATGATATTTACAATATTAACCACATATGCACGCATACACATTTTCTTCACCCAACAAATAATCATACTGTTTATGGAGCTTTATAAATCTAGCTTGATATAATATTTATAATAATACACACATATACACATATGCACATTTTCTCAACGAGAAAATAAAAAGGATATCATGCTTGCACCTGCATCAAGGGAATCTAGAGGTTCACATCTCCACCCTCAAAGTAATACCAGGATTCACCTCCTTCCCAAGAAGTCCAGAATCCATTGTAAGGTCAAATCAACATCCAATGTCCATCGCTACAATCCAACGCCACTTATCCTCTCAGTGAACACTTACTAGCTCATTGTTCTAGAGAACACTCCCAATGTGCATCTGATTCCATCTGGAAATGATAATGACCAAAAAAATATATCCATGACCTTCCCTTCTCTGCTACACAGTCCCTTGGGAAATCCGGTCACCCCCTTCCTTGTAGTCACAAGCCTTCCAAGTTCCACTGGCACCCCCATCCTAGGGAGTCCATCCCTTGGCAGGGTTTCATCACACCAGAAGGTCAAACAACCAAGGCATATAGGTGCCTTAAAAACATCATACCAGTCATATCATGATCATGGTAATCAATGGACACTATTGGGTACCAGTGTCCCAAAATGGCCCCACTCATGAATGCTTTACTAGCTTACTGTTTCCTGTTCCAATTCCTTTTGTTGTTACTGCTAATGCTTTCCATCAATTTCGACCACCCAACCTGGAATTTCATGCTTTCTTGTACCAAGAACATAATTTCCATTATATTCAAAATAAATTGAAATAAATTGACATCGTACCTCATTGGCAGTTCGTCAATAAGTTACACTTTCAATCATGTTCACTTCCTACCACAACAAGTCAAACTAGCATCTTTTAACAAATCATCATGTATAACCATATCACATCAGGTTAGCTCAAAACACAACCATCATAGATCAAAATCATAAATCACATGTAATCATCATAAACCATAATCATAAATCACATGCATAGAAAAAATGAAATAAAATATCGGTACTTATACTTTAATCAATCCTTAGCTTGTTCCTTTGTTCTTTTTGTACACACACCAGAACAGTTTCCATACCCAGCAAACACCCAGTGCCTTTTTTTTCTTTAATCACATACATATACACAATGTATATCAGAACACATGCATCCACACACAACTTAAGACACCACACAATGCATACACCTACACCTGACACACAACATAACACATACATCTATACCCGGTGTACAACACCACATAATACATGTACCTACACCTGGCGTACAACATAACATAATACACATGCGACGATACCATGACTACACAATGCACATACATAGTACTGTATGTATGCAACACAACATGCAAATAATACCACATGTACACCACATGTACGGAATGTACACAGTACCACCTATACACATCACCACCTGCACAACGTGTACACAACATCACATGTACACGACACCACCTGTACAAAGTGTATACAATGCCACATGTACATCATACCACCTATACAATGTGTACACAATACCAGACGTACACAACACCACATGCACGCAACACCATATGTACAACAAGTACATGACACCACATGCTCACAACACCACTTGTACAATCATGCACACAACACCATGTGTACATAGAACCACATGTACAACATGCACACAACACCATATGTACATAACACCCTATGTATGCGACATTTCATATTCGACATTCACACAACAACATATGCACACAACACCTCATATCCATCATGCACAAAGTAAAATATGTACACAACACTACATATCCAACATGTACATAACACCATCTATACTTAGCACTGCATATGAAATATTCACACAACACTGTTTGTACCACCCTATACATAACATTTCATAAACAACATGTACACACACTATATATACACAACACCGTCTATGCACAACATCACAGATGCAACATGTAAAATATATACAATGTATGAACAACAGTAGTACCACACATCCAAAACAAACTGTCTCTACCAAGCACCCTTGCTTCCAGTGTGACAGTGTCGTATCCATGCTTATCCTAGCATGTCGCAAACCACACTGCTTTCATTTCGTTGATGTATCCATCGGTATAGCCTGTCCATAACATAGACATAATATAATTACATAATATAAACTCATAATCATATGATACTGACCTCTTACATTTTTCAGGAGTACTCTTCCCACTTGATTCCTCATAAAATAGGAATCTCTTCATACCATTCACCTGCGTAAGCAATCATTCCTTCAGAAGAATGATCCTTGACAACCTTATCAGAGAGTGACATAGATACATAGATACATATATACATATACATAAACATTAGCATAAAACAACCATGATCCTGTCAGACAACGACATACATACATACATAAATACATACATGTATACATATATAAACATCCACGTAGCCATGACCCTAACATAATTAACAGATAGCGTAAGGTCAATAATCATTGCACACCATGAAAAACATTGAGAATAATCATTCCAAACATAGCCAAGGCATGTGATGCCTCAGATCCATTTAGTTCACCTTTCTTGTTACCTTTATCATGACTATCCTACCATTTTCCATTTACCCCAATGGACACAATCAATCCAACTAACTATCATACTCTTGCCTTCAACTTGCCTTACTCATGCACTGAGCTTCATTCGGGTCTTAAATTACCTGTTAGGTTTCATTCAGCTCTAGTTCCATCAAAATTTCCTCTTTCCCAACCAATTCCCAAGACCCTCAAGACATAAAAGTCAAGAAAAAACACAAATAAGAAGAAAACCACGAAAACCAATAACAATACGACACCACGAACAAAGTGGCATTATCATGCACTAGACATAAAAAAACTGCAAATCAAGCATAAGAAAATGACAAGGAATCAAAATCAAAAGACTCTCAATAGACACCATGACTCAATCCCCATGGTTCCTGGTGCTTCCAAAGGAAAGCTCAAGCTTAGCCTTCTTCAGAATTTCATGGCAGTCTCTTTGCCATGCATTCCCCTGCATCATATTTCCATAAACACATAATTGTCAGTGTATAAATAAACATAACAATACAACAATTACCTTACCTTGTTGTTCCAAGAATGTTACTTGAAACTGAACACATCCACACCATCTCTCAAGGAACTCCAATCCTTTGACGAATCTAGTCATAACTAGAATGAGCTATTATACCTATCAAATACATATTTATGAATATAACTCATATCCTCGTAATGTCATACAAATTAAATGTTAAGAAGACTTCTGGTATGCAAAGAAATCACTCATTTGGAATTAGGGTTTCCAAACATATCCAAAGGAATTCTTTCCCAATTCCTTTATGCTACATTTTTACCTTGTTGCAATAGTACTATCAGATCACCAAACTATTAGTTATATAAACACATAAACTATTGCCTTGTCAAGCTAATACCAAACATGTTTCCTTGCAACTTCTCACACATGTCAGTCTCATATTCCAAAGATCAACAAATCATGTATATTAATTTGAAACCAACCTTTACCAATTCTAACAACCATGTCATACTCAACAATCAACTCACATTCATCAATCATAATACATAATGTTAAAACTATCACCTACTTACACTCAGGTACATATCAACTATATCAACACATATGTAGTAGTGAAACCATCTTAAAGCAATATCATTTCGAAAAGAAACCTTATAGACACATACTCATATCATTCAAGTAATCAAACATTCAGACAACATAGAGATGACATAATAGACACCAATCACTCAAACACTCAAACACCAAATATATGACATAAGAAAACTCATACCTTAATGTATCTCAGAGTAGGTTATCTTGTTTTCACAATTAAGCTATATTAACATGATATAACTTCACACCATATCAACTCAAACATAAAGAAGGTCATGATATCCATAGTAGTCACTAGCTAACATGTTCACATCACAAAATCATAAACAATTATCATTCGTACATAATAATCACATCTGCACAGTCAGTCTAGATTAGTATGACATAATATCACAATATATTATGTTAGGTCCCTATACTACTAGTGTAACCCCTTATTGTTATTAGTACAACCCCCCTATTATATTGTTGTGCCCATGTATTACCCATATTCTTATTATTGTGCCCCATAGAAACCCACTATTGTTATTATTGTGCCTTTATATTATTATTGTTAGGTCGGCTTGGTTATATTGTGACCCCTTAGACTCCTATATATAGAAAGGAGGTTTTTTCATTTGAATCATCTAAGAATTCTTCATTTGTGTAATGTAAATGAGGTTGCAAACTCGAGGAGATTGAATTCTAAGGCGTTGATCTATCTTTTCTATCTTTTTGTAAGTTGGTTTCATAACATTTGGTATCAAAGCTTTGGATTCTAGGGTTTCGCTGCTCCAAACAGGTCATCGTGGGATTTTCGCTATATCTTTTTTCTGCGATGTTTCAGAAGCTAAAAAAAAAACCCATTTGAGCCGAAATCGTTCTAAACTTCAGTTTTGAATTTCAGATATTGTCTCACTATATTTGCGGACATATGATCTGAGGAAGTTGACATTTTTGCAGACTCTCGAATTACATTACAAACAGGTGACCTGGGGAAAATCGTCATAACTTTTGTTTTGAGCACCAAATTGTAATTTCGTAAGAAGTTATAGAAAGAGGAAGGATTGTAGTTTCTTGTATATATTTTTCAGATCCGAAGGTCAAAATAGTGATACGTGGCACTTCATACAAATTCGCTCTTCTGAAAAGATATATAATCAGGTCACCTTGGGAGATTGTGCATCTCTTTCTTGGAGAATCCAAATTCAATCAAACTTGTGGCATTTGAAAGAGGATGCATAGATTTACTGTAGAAAGAAATTTCAAAACTTGGAGATCTGAAATTACAGAGTTACGGTCATTTCAAGATTGAGCTCATAAAATCAAGAAAAGGCGATATGAGGAAAGTTTGATGGCAAGGATCCGGTAAATTGGATACTACAGATGGAGCAATATTTTGATCTACATGGTGTACCACTATTACAAAAGGTATTTATTGCATATTTATATTTAGAACCAGATCAATTTTTATGGTATAAAGGGATTTTTTCTCGTAAACAACTTGTTATGTGGTCAATTTTCATAGAGGAAATGATAGCACATTATGAGGATACAAAGAGCAACACCTTCTTTAGAGAAACACCACAACAATTGTAAGAAAAAATAGCAAAAGGGCTTTGTTACAAAGTTGAAAGCAAAATTATGGCAACAAGGAAGTCTACCCCTCACAACTATAAAGATGGAAGTGTTGTTTCTCCTAGTCTTCCACAACCTACAAGGGTCACACCACAACAATTGGAAGAAAAAAGAAAAAAAGGGCTTTGTTACAAGATGTGCCGAGAATAAATTATTTTACATAGATTATGAAGAGGAGGAATCAAAGGATAAAGAAACATCAAAAGAAGAAGATATATACCAGGAACCAACCCCAAAGAAAGAAGAAATGAATCTGACCATATCTTGTAAATCATTGGTAAGAATTACCAGTTCTCAAACTCTGAAGATAAAAGGACATATCAAGAATAAAAAGGTTCAAGAAGTGAAAGATCACATTGAGAAAGAAGAAATGAGAACAACCATATCTTGTAATGCATTGGCCAGGATTACCACTCCTCAAACTATCAAGATAGAAGGACATATTAAGAAGAAAAATGTTCAAGAAGTGAAAGATCACATCGAGCATCAAGAAATGAATCCGACCATATCTTGTAATGCATTGAAAGAAATTACCACTCCTCAAACTATCAAGATAGAAGGACATAACAAGAATAAAAAGATTCAAGGAGTGAAAGATCACATTGAGCATCAACAAGAAGTTCTACAACTTTTAAAGGATAACGCCACTTTGGTGCAGAATCGAATGAAACAACAAGCATATCAACATTGCAGTGAAAGAAGTTTTGATGTAGGTAATTGGGTATTTTTATGGCTACATCTCAAGAAAGATATTTATGAGAAGGAAATGTTGGCAATACTATATGCACTTAAGAAATGGGGACCCTACCTAATGGGAAGACACTTCAAGGTAAAAATAGATAATGATAGTCTTAAATACTTTTTAGAACAAAGATTATGTTTAGAAAAGAAACAAAAATGGGTCACAGATATATTGGGTTACGACTTTGAAATCATCTACAAAAAAGGGAAGCAAAATTTTGTTGCAAATGCACTCTCAAGAAAGGATGAGGATGTGCAAGCATTGTTTTGTGCTATTTCTATTATC
>APFE031024358.1:0-16361 GCA_000404065.3 Pinus taeda | reverse complement strand
CATTTTAAACATTCTTCTTACATTTATTTTACCAAATTTAAAATAAAAATTGCCTTTAAAAAACAAGGCATTTACAAATTGTAATTTTGCACACCAAGTTTGCAGGAAAACGCTCAACCAAAAATTCCACTATAATGCAACTCTCAACGAAAGCTGCATCAACACGTTGGTCGCCAGAATATCTTATTAATATGTTATTAATGCCTAAAGTGTTTAGAATAAATGGTCCTTGTGATTTTTTTGTCAGAATAGCAATTTGGAACAATGAGAGCGCATATTAGGATTGAATGCAAAAAAAAATTCAAAATATTTTCACTCCATTAAATTTAATTTTTGAAGTATCTGAGAAATTTAAAATTTAAAAATAAACTTATTGGTTTCAATAATATCATTTATAATTTATATAAATATTAGATAAATTATTTTTATTAGATCTTGATTAATATTATATAGTTACAAATAATATGTTTTATTATTTTTTGATTTTTTAATGTGGATATTAAAATAATCGTTTGATGTTATATATACATCAGATTGATATGAAATATAACCGACGAGGAAAATGTTATTGTAAATATTGATTTTTATATATTTATTAATTAAATTTAAATATAAAGTTACATTACAAATATAAGTCATTATTTTAATTTATAGAACTAAATAGATCTTAGTTTCTTTTTTTTGAAAAGTATGAGTATGAGAGTTTATTAAAAAACAAAGTTGGGATCATGCCATAACCCTCACATTTCTTCAAAATTATTAATATTCCTTGCAAGATTGTGATTGAGCATGGACACTAACACCAAATTCCTATCCATACCAGTTAAAAAATTTCTAGAATATTCCCAAGGTCAAAATACATTTACATTCCATCCTCACCACTCCCATGATACAAAAATTTCTGTCCATATCAGTTAAAAAATTTCTAGAATATTCCCAAGATCAAAATACATTTACATTCCGTCCTCACTACTTTTATTATTTAATTACCATAGGGGTTGATACACATAATTGATGTAAAAAATTTCTAGAATATTCCCAATATCAAAATACATTTACATTCCATCCTCACTACTTTTATGATTTAATTACCAGAGGGGTTGAAGACCTCAGTGGTTTGAGTTTGAGTTCCAGGTTTTTTGTTTAGTTTTTCTTCTTAGAGTCCTCCTTTGTCCTCTTTTGGTACTTCTTGTTTCTTGGATGTCTTTTTCATCTTTTTTCTTTCCGAACTAGTCAATACTTTTTCGATATTTTCCTCTAATTTCTTTGGAATTATAGTCGTGATTCTCCTTTCGTGCTCCCTATTTCATGAGTAATTGTCCACTTGTTCTAGAACCAAAGAGTTTTGATTGTTGATCTGGGCCCTATGAAGAGATTGCTCCTTTTCCATTGAAATCATTTATTTTCTATGTGTTTTTCATAGATTCCCCACTTCTCCTCTTTTGGAGTTAATTCTTCCTCCTATGAATCCTCTTTTTTCTTATTGTTTTGTGATGCTTCTCATTTAGTTTCTTCTTGCGATTGAAGGATCTCAAATGGGTTCATTGAGGTTGTGGCTCCATTTCTATTTGGGATTGTAGGGTTTCTATTAGTCATCAACTTTCCTTTTCTCCCCGTTCCACCACCCCCCCACGCTGGGTTTGCCACTGATTTTTGGATTTGCATTCAATTGTTCCCTTTTTCTAGTTTGAACCTTCTTACAATCCATGGAAAAGTGCCCATACTCATGACATATCTGAAATTTGAAGGGTTGTTGTTCATAGTCTAAAACTTGGTAGTGGCTCCATCCCCCTATGTGAGATAAATTTATGAGGGAAGCCATTTTTCTAAATCAACTTCCACGAAATCTTTTGCACATGAAAATTGGCATCCCTTGATTCAACCTGATCCAAATGCCTTCCGAAACTTTTTCTTATAACCTAATAGTCATCACTCCAATACGAAAGCGGGAGTTTAGGTAGCTTTACCGAGACTAGCACCGCATAGGGGATGTCTTCATCTAGGTCAAATTCCAATGACCACTTGTTTAAATGTATTCCTCTAACCCTCAAAAAATATGAGTCGTTCTTAAAAATCATATCTCAATCTTCTTTAAACTCCAAAAGAAAAGGAAAAAAAATTAGTATCGCATGCTTAAAGACAAATTATGTCTTTTATCATTGGTTTCTAGATTTTATCTGTCCACTCCTCCATCAATTTAGGGGATGACACCATTCTTGTAAACTTCACCACCATTGCTTGATTCATCAATGCCAAAGATGTTAAATGGAATCCAATGGTTAGGGCAACAAGGGGTATGTTGTCAGCCTTCTTAACAAATATTGATTATGTTTCCTTTGACCATCATTTCTTCCTATGAGAGGCCACTAATGCTTGAAATGTAGTAATATAATCCTGGCAAGAATCCCCCTTTGGACTAGCCACCATAATGGATTCTGCAAAAAAAATCATTTGCCACAAGGGTTTTTTTGTTATGATGTGCTTAAAGTTTAACAACTATAATCCTCAAACTGTTCTTGGTTTATAACTATTTTTTTTGGTTGGTCAAATTTTTATACTAATTTGTCAAAATATTATATTGGATAAACGTGAGGCCCATTGCTCTATTGGTCTCACTCCAACCGCATTTAATGACAAAGAGAACGATGCAAAAATGGAGTAGAAATTTCCATGTTTTACACAATCTCCAAAAAGAAAAATGACCAGATAGCCTAAAACACATAGAGAATAAGAAGGCATCCAAAAATCATGATAGATCAATGGGAGAAATCAAGTGCAAGACCAACACCTAGAGAAATAGGGGTTCCTGTATCCCTATGAGCATGGAATTCAACATGAGCTAGGTGCACCTCCATCTCATCGAGTCAGTGGTTAGTGCACCTCTAGCTCCCTCACAAAGATGTGAAGTAGTCAGAATATCCCACCGGTTTTGCTGCAAGTCATCCATGAATGCGATGACCACGATATGTTCATCGTGTATCTGCTATCTAATTTCCTCCAAGGTGGCAATTACGCTCCTCATCTGCATGTCTAGGGATTCCATGGATGATTGTTAGTCAAGATGACCTAGCGACTAATCGTAGTCCTTGTCCAACCACCCCACCTAATCAACAACCACAACCCTGGTCCTAGGCCAACTCCCCCACTAAATCAACAACCACAACCCCATCATCCTCCTCTACTCCCACTTGTTGATATCTACACACTAGGTAGCCATGAGGCCCCATTCCTATCGGAGCCGGATCTTGCTACCTCAACATCCCAAAATTGAGAAAAAAACACTAGAAAAGGGACTCAATTGTGACTCAAGCACGAGACCCACACTGACACATCCCCATGTCACAACACAGGCATAAGAACTATCAAACCATCCAACTCACATTTCCAAACTATACTCCCAAATTTCCAATAGTGACTCCACCCTTTTGGTGCATTAGAGCTACAAATAGCGAGAGGAGGAATTGCCCCGAGAGGACCACTACAACCAAAAACACACCAAATTCCCATCTCCTAGCACCCAAAAAGCCAAAGCTTAAAGTGACCTGGCTCATTTTTTCTCCACATAAAAGAACCCCTTTAGTGAAAGAAAATGAAACAACACAAGTTACACTTTACTCGCACTAGAATAAAGGAAAGATTTATCCAAACAAAGGTCCATAATAATAAACTTACTAAAGCACTGTCGATCTTTGTAAATATTGACCAAAGATAGGTCCCCGCAGAGTGGACCAACAAGGCGATGTCCCCTACCAATGCTAAATATATGTAATGCGAGTGTCTACAAACCTTCTCCCCATGCTCCCACATTGTGGAAGAGGGCTTCCAAATAGGCATGCTCCAATGCAATTCCCACTAGAGAACAACAATTATAGTAGCCGAATTAACCAAGCGAATGGGCATAAGCAAATTGGCGGCTCGTGCATACTCAACATCAATTTTACCACCCACAATATCGCCTATAGCAAGAGTCCGGAAACAAAGAAATAAACATCCATCTAGGTTTTATACCACTCCTCAGGCTTCTCGAGGTTTCTACTTCCCCAAAACTAGTTGTCTTGTATACCCCTTCTATTTTGCACACGTTTTTCTCATCAGTCCCATCCAAACCTGGTGATACTACTTGTAGTTCACCCACCCCGTCAAGATTATAATTTTTATTTATATTTTGTAAATATTCCACAATTTAATATTTAAAAATATTTCTTTTCTCAATTGTACATTTATTAATTAAATTTAATAAATTTTTATTATCTAATAATTACGCCGTAAGCCGTTTCCCTCTGAGATCAATTCCCTCAAGTGTCATCGTGCCCGGTTGTGATCCATCGATCTTTATGTTAGACGATTAAAAACCTTTACACCGTTGGATCATCACAAGCCATGGAAACTCCGGCAAGAACGAGGCACTAACTGACTCTGACGATTACGATGCAGTTTGGAACTATGATACCTTTCCCTTTCAATTCCCTCAAGTGTCATCGTGTCTGGTTGTGAGCCATCGATATTTATGTTAGACAATTAAAAACCTTTACGTCGTTGGATCATCACAAGCCATGGAAACTCCAGCAAGAATTAGGCACTAAGTTCCTCCGACGATTACGATGCAGTTTGGAACTATGATACCTATCCCTTTACTAATGGACCATCTTCACCTTGCTCGACTCTGTGCTCGACTACATTACAATAAACGACACAGCAGCTGCAACACCAAATTTCAGTACTCTAGGCTTCAAGATTTCAGAGGGATTAAGGGATATGCCATTGTCTGACATTGATAAAGATCGAGATGAAACAAAAAAATTAATCATTTTCAGACTACTATATATTTTATATTCATATGTTGTTTCTTTTCTCAATTCGTTACAACAATTCGAGGTGCTGGAATCGACTCTGCGCTCGACTACACTACAGTAAATGACACAGCAGCAGCAACACCGAATTTCGGTACTCTAGGCTTCAAGATTTCAAAGGGATTAGTGGATATGCCACCATCTGACATTGATAAAGATCAAGATGAAACAGAAAAATTAATCATTTTTAGACTACTATATATTTTATATGCGTATGTTGTTTCTTTGCTTAGTAGGGTGTCATTTTGACCTTTGTATTATTTGTGAATTGAAATACAGGTTGAATAGCTTAAGCAGAGAGTAGTTCTTGATGGACTTCTTTTCCTTGATGAGGGAACTTGAGAACTGGAAAGACTTAATACATGGCGGCCTTCATCTCGTTTACCCAACTCCATCGCAGTAGAAGGTTACAACCCAGAGGAGCATCTATCGCCTCCACTTCTACTGATATCGTCTTACCGTTATGCGTATTGCTTTTCTGTTTTATATACTTTTCATATACTTTCAATATATAATCATGTTTGTTTTAGTGTCTTCTACCAGGATTGTCACCACTAAGCTATTTTTAAACAGTTTTCCAATTTATGTCTGCTTGGTAGATGGTGTTTTGCATGGTCGGTTCTTTTTTGAATTATATCGCCTATGACACTGTATTTCTAGTCTCGCATGGACTTATGGGGAAGTGCTAGGATTGATAAACAAAAATTCACTTTACGGGAGTCTCATGTGAGATTATAGCCAGTTCAAGGGGGCCCTTGTGAAATTGAGATCACCAAATATATGGAAAAAATGACTGCCGAAGTTATTCCAACGACCGAGTTTGAAATGAGCCATGGAAAACTGGGAAAAGACTTATGGTTGATCATACCAATTATCATTGAGCGGGTTCATTCAAGCTGAAAAGTTGCTTGCTTACTTTACATGGAAGGGATAAGATGTTGCTGAAATCTTTTCATATGACTTAGGGATATGTATTATCATGCTCACACAAAGGCAACGATGAAATATTTTAACGCACATGCATCCACTATCTCTCACATGCATAATAGCTTTAAATTTTTAATTTTATACAGAGATTTCATTTATATTCTCCTTGTATATTTACGGTTACTCGCTTACCCTCGTGGATTTCTATCCCTCATGGATTTCTATAAAATAAAAATAAGTAACCTATAAACACTAGTTATCATTGCTTCATAGGTTTTGCTTTTGTCCTGAATTTTGCACTTTATTGTTAATTGAATGAGTTAAGTAGTTAATTAGTTTTTAATTAGTTGTTAATTTTATAATTTAGGTGGTTTATTAATGGTTAGTTTGTTGATTCTATATATTTTTATAAAGATGTTTTTACCTAGATAGGCTTCGTGTATATTGGAATTCGGGTATTTTAATTCTTTAAAATATTGCAAATTATGGATGATACATGATCTAAGAGTTTGCAAAATATTTTTTTTACTTTCAAAGTTCCAATCATGTCTTATATTTATAAATTATTATGTTTACAAATGGAAAGTAATTATTTAGAGAGTTGCAATGGCCTTGGATTTACAAATTCGTATCATTACAAATAGAAAAATATGTTTTTTGAGTCGCTTATTTTCATCCATTGGAATGAATTTTGTTCTTAGATTTATAAATTCTTATGCTTACAAATGGAAAATAATTATTTAGAGCGTTTCAATGACCTTCGATTTACAAATTTGTATCATTACAAATAGCAAAATATGTTTTTTGAGTGGCTTATTTTCATCCATTGGAATGAATTTTGTTCTAATCCACTGGAATAGGATTGCAAGGATGTGTAAAATATTTTCATTTCTAAATGTTGCAATTCTCTCTCACAATGTGGAAACTTACATAATTAAATCTTTTATGGTAAAAGCATTGCCTAAAGTTATAGAAATATAATTTTATAGTGACAACCAAATATCTGTTGTGTGTCTCTTGAAGACTCTTAATAAATATATCATAATCAAATATTTTATGGTAAAAGCATTGCCTAAAGTTATAGAAAGATATTTTTATAATGACAACCAAATCTCTCCTATGTGTCTCTTGAACACTCTTGAAGAAAGATACCTGGTAAGCTATTTGCAGTGTTGGTATTGCATTATACTAAGAACCATACTTCATTTTCTTAAAAAACCCTAGCGTACAGAATAGGTGTCTTCTAATAAATGTTGTTGGGTAAACTATGATGCATATTGGTAATTCCATTCTTAATAATATATTCATAACCTTTTCACCATGTTGTGAAAGCAGAAAATGTAAACAAGCTGATAAAATACTCATGAAGGTGATGGAGTTTGGCTTCATTCCTGATAATTGCATAGATGGTAAGAGCCTCAGAGCTTCATCAAAATGCCCCTCCTTGTTTATATTCTGCAATCATTGAGTTCCATGATATCACCTTTAGCTAACCTATAACGTGTTTTTACTAGTTATCATTGCTTCATAGGTGATGGGTTTTGGCTTCACTCCTCGTAATTGCATAAATTGTAAGAGCCTCAAAGCTTCATCAAAATTCCCCATGTGTATATTCTGCAATCATTGAATTCCATGTGTATATTCTGCAATCATTGAATTCTGTGATATCAGCTTTCGTTCAAGAATTTCATCAAAGAGCTTATGGTCTTCTCTAAAATGTCCATGTTGCGCATACCTTGCAATCAATGAATTCTATGAATGTGGGATTTTTTTAGGCATCTGCAAAAATATCTCCATAGCCTTATCAAGATACCCCTTATGCACATATCCATCAAGTATTGAAGTCCATGAAACCATTTGAAGAAAAAATTTCATGGCCTCTTCTACATTCCCATCCTCTACATACCCTAATATCATAACATTCCAAGATACTACATTTTGTTCAGGAGCTTTGTGAAATACTTGTGCATTCTCTATGTATCCACATTTAGTATACATATTTACAAGAGCACTCCCTACAATGGCATTACACTGCAATCCACTAGAAATTATGTCATGGTGGACTCCTTGCCATGTTATTGATCTACCAAATTAGCACATGTGGAGAGAACAATGTTGAATGTGAAATGGTTAGGTTTGGTACAATTCCCCGCCTCGCTTAATTGGCCACACCATTGTAAAGGATCACACCACATTTGGTTTAGACATTTACTTAGGTAGGTAGGATGCCCCTATCTCCCATCTCCTTATAAAGTACTCTCGTCTTCTATAAGACTAGTTCCTATGTCATTTCCTTACAGTGTTTCCTTTGCACCTCTCCTCACACCTAATAATATGATAAGCATTGAATACAAATATATTTGAATTGATGATAAATATGTGAAATACTTGTGCATTCTCTATGTATCCACATGTAGTATACATATTTACAAGAGCGCTCCCCACAATGGCATTAAACTGCAATCCACTAGAAATTATGTCATGGTGGACTCCTTGCCATGTTATTGATCTACCAAATTAGCACATGTGGAGAGAACAATGGTGAATGTGAAATGGTTAGGTTTGGTACAATTCCGAGCCTTGCTTAATTGGCCACACCATTGCAAAGGATCACACCACATTTGGTTTAGACATTTACTTAAGTAGGTAGGATGTCCCTATCTCCCATCTCCTTATAAAGTACTCTCGTCTTCTATAAGACTAGTTCCTATGTCATTTCCTTACAAAATATCCTTTGCACGTCTCCTCACACTTAATAATATGATAAGTATTGAATAGAAATCTATTTCAATTGATGATAAATAATCCACGAGGTGCTCAATAAAGTAGAAACATATTCATTCTCGTAAATTTCATAATTATATACAAACATAGTATTGTACCGAGTTACTTTATAGGTTTTTAAAAGCACCACTCATAGTGAAGTTAGTTTTATTCCACTACACTAATGAAATAGAAACTTGGTTGTAATGTATGGGATGGACACATAATTGAATTAAAAAAAATGTGCATTAGTGGAGAAATGTGTTAAATAACCTACTTTATTTGAGACTTTATTTCTATATATTATTAGAGAACTTTTTAGGTTATTTTGAGACTTTATTAATATATACTATTAGAGAACTTTTTAGGTTTATTGAGAGGATGAAAGATCAAATATATTTTTACTAATATTTTATTAGATTGAATATAGTTTTACTAATATTTTATTAGCCGTGTAGTGGTTGATTTCTCATTGTAAAATTGAAATGTTTTAAATAACCTACTTTACTTGAGACTTTATTTCTATATATTATTAGAGAACTTTTTAGATTCTTCATTAAGATATTTTCATTTCTAGATGTTGCAATTCCATTTTCGATTTATGTTATTTCTTAGTTAGTGTTGACTTTTCCAAAACAACTAATCAACTAATCAGATCTCATCTTATGTAAAATCTTATAAAAGGAATTTGCTTAGAAACATAAGAATGTTTTGGAAATAAATATTCTCTTTCTTATGTTTGCAAGTTTTTGTCTTCAACATTTGAATGTTATGGCTTATCAATCAGCCAACCACTAATGTAGGGAGGCATATCCAGTGGTGTAGTAGTTTGCAAATGGGAAAGAGGTTGATATCACCTCCAGAGCTCCCAAAATATGCAATGATTTGGGTCATCAGATCCAAGAGGATGAAGTAATGACAAAGTATGCACATGCATAATGGATTTTTATATGTCACCATTCATCTCCAATTTATACCTTTGTTTCCTTTGCAACATGTAGTGCAATTGCTAATTAAAGAAGAAATTAAAACATTAATATCAAAGCAATATTTTAATTATATATATAAAAAGGTGAGGGGTGATGTTGGTGAATGTTGATTTCAAACTCAACAGCCACATTTCAAATTTTCATAAAAGCTCCGAACCGCCTCACCTGGTGCCAGCCTGTCGGATTCCAAAATCTTTAACCATACGAAATGAAATCCCTAAAACATAAATATCCAGCCTGCGGCATTAGGGAGGTTGTACAGGTGAAGCGAGGCGAGGATGGGCATTCCGTCCTTATGACAGGAAATGAATGCGGAGAGGAGGCAGGCATGTGGGCGTTGTTTTCTAGCTTCCCTTAGCTTCCCTGATTATGCCTTTCTACATTTGGTATTGTTACATCTCATGCTAACGGTGGAGCTTCACAATCGGGCGATCCATACCAGTGCGTGGAATTTAATTTGTGAGTTGCCTGAGCGAGAGAAGAAATAAGATTTGTTAGATGATTTTACCAGTTTTCTGGTTTGTTTTTTGCTGTTTTTCCAGGATGGCCATGCTTAATTGAATAATTGTTACTGTGTTTGTCTCTGGGTTTTTGTTTTTTCTTTCATTTTAGAATTTTTATTTTGGCTTGGTTTTGGTTTTCTCTTTTCAGTTTGGATGGAGAGGTAGAGAAGATTAGATCTAGGTGGTTTGGGTTAGGAGGGAGAGGAGTTTAGGTCAAGTTGGTTGGGGTTAGGAGGCAAGATAATGCTAAAGAGAAGAGAAAAGGACATGGGATCCCACTCTGACCTCGTGCCCCTATTGAACCTTGGGAAAGTAGCTCCCGGTTAAATGGGGGACCCACAACGAGGGTTTCCATGTTGAACACCCATATGTACAACCATGGTGTACTATGGGGCACCATGGTGATAATGGGCCGTTGAGTAGTATATGTATGTAAAACAATTTACTACATCAATTTTACTATATATC
Source organism: Pinus taeda (assembly GCA_000404065.3). Classification (NCBI taxonomy): domain Eukaryota; kingdom Viridiplantae; phylum Streptophyta; class Pinopsida; order Pinales; family Pinaceae; genus Pinus; species Pinus taeda. Next base: position 5,861 of record APFE031024358.1, on the reverse strand, counting down.
TCCTTTATTTTATCTCATTTTCATAAACATAAGTACAAGCCATTTAAAAATAATAAATAAAATATAACTACCTCGTTTTTTTGTTGAAGCAAGCGTCAATCCTTCTATTTCATTAATCCAAAAGAAAAATTACATAATGTACAAAAAACCCATTCATTTACAAGAACTTACGAAAAAGGAATCCCTACCAATGACAAAGACCCCCCACCCTACTACAGAAATCACCAGACTAATGAGAAACAAACACGGGAAGGCAACAAGAACACCCAACCACTAGGGAAGTTCCGGAAAAACACACTCCCCGGAGCCCACAAACGACAACAATCACCCCCACCTGCGCAATACCCACACGCCATGGAAGAGGAAAAAGACGCGCCAAACATGATGAATAGATATAACCCATCTGGCCCCACAAACCAACATGTTCAATCCAAACCGTTGATCCACGCTGTTGGATCCAACGGCCAGGAATCATATCACGCAACCTAACACGATGGAATGATAGTGTGCGATCGAGGGCGGTTTCCAAATCTACCACCGTGCCACGTGTAGTAAGCCCTATGGGATCGCTACCGAAACTGCAAAACGACAAACTGCTCAAGCATCGTGCGATCTCCGAAAAGCCAACTGGGGCGTGGTTTTCAAGCCCGAAAGCTGAAATGGGGAAAATTCCAGCTGCCGGAAAAACTAACCTCGCGTTCTGCCTATTCCTACTACGGAACCTGAACCGCATACTGTGCATGTTTGGGAAATGACCAAGCAAATTGCCATCCGAAAAACTGGGGACCCCATTCAACTGACTCCGGGATAAAATGAGACATAAATTAGCTTGCCCTCCTGCCAAGTACATACTGATAGGTTGCAGTGGTTCTTGCCAGAAAAACCTATTCATGCTTGTCATCCTGGCCTGATATCGAACAACTTCTCTGTCTTTTGTAGCTTGTTCCTCGCAGAGAAACTTTAAACGGTTTTGAGGTATCTCCTGCCACTTTTTTGCCATCGCGCAATCTGCATTGTTCACACCTTGGTTGGCGAGTGAGTCTGCTAGCTTATTGGCAGTTCGTCGAACATGGTTGAAACTAACCGTTCGAAGCCCCTCGAGGTGAACTTGGATTCTTTGGTAAACCTGGATTAGTTTCCAGAGCCATTAATTCTGCCATATTATTTGTGGCTCTTCCTAAATGGTTGTGGAAGATAGCGATAATACCGCCCTCTTCATCTCTTAAAACTCCTCCAAAACCAGCTGTTCCCAGGTTGCCTTTTGAAGCCCCATCAATGTTGTATTTCAGATAGCCTTTCGGTGGAGGTTGTGAGAAATCCTTTTCTTTAACCATAGCTATGTCCTTCCTGATTAGTCCTTGGGGAGTAATCCCTTGCATTACGAGTTGCCACAGAGTTCTCAGCTCAGTCTCAGAGGGGGGATTCTTGGGGAGATTGCACACTGTGGTGCTAAGAGTCTCCGGGAGCTGTTTTAGGATCAGATCAAATAGACGATGAGGGATGGACTTTTCATTCTTGAAAATTCTTTTATTCCTTTCTTTCCAAACATTCTAGATAATGAAGCTTGGCATGAAGGCCCAGGCCAAATTAAGGAACTCATTCTCCGAATAGTTTCTTCTCCACTTGTTTAGGGTATTTGTGACACTACTTCGGTCCCTATCTGTGTGTTGGAAAATGGTAGAGAAAGAATCCCACAGCCAGGTGGTGTAAGCGCAGCTGTTGAGAATGTGCTCCATTGTCTCCTCCTGCTCTTCACACAGCTGGAATCTGGTAGGCCCCATAACACCCCTTTTCCTAATGTTGTCCCAAGTTAAAATTTTCTTATGATGAACCAACCACATGAAAAGCTTGATCTTCATCCAACCTTGGTGCTTCTAGAGGCGCTGCGAGGTCTTTTCTGGAACACTGGAATCAAGCCCAAGGAGAATACCTTTAGCTTCCTTAAGATTAAAGGTGCCTTTATTTTTATTGCCCCATCTCAATTGATCCTTCCCCTCTATTACCAAAATCATCCTTTGTTTTAGCAAGCTCCAAAGAGCCTCTGATTTTAATTTTATGGGGCTATCATCTCCACAGTCAATATTTCTCCAGCTTCTCCACTTTCCGGAGATCTCACCAAGATCCCAGAAATCCTTTACTTTGTTTAACCCTTGGGAATCCGTTTCCTGCTTGAGGCTTAAAAATCCTCTGTTAACAGCGTTGGTTCTTGTTGCCATTTGTCCTCCCAAAATATTGCAAGCTCTCCTCCTCTGATTTCCCAGAAACTGTTTTTTTGAACTAGGCTTCTGTTTTCCCAGGCTCTATTCCAGATGTGAGAGCCTTTTAAATTTCCAGACACTCTTATGAGATCATTAGTGTGCCAAGAGCTGGCATATTTCTCTTTCGAGATCCTTGCCCACTGGGTTTTTGGCTCTTGACCCCATCGCCACCTAAGCTTGGCTCCTAGAGCTTTACTAAGAATCTCCTGATCATCCAAGCCTAGGCCCCCGTGGCTCTTGGGTTTATAGATTTTATCCCAAGAAACCAGGGCCCATTCCTTCTTTGTTTCCTCCTTACCCTAGAGGAAATCTCTTTGGATATTCCTGAATTGCTCTAAAACACCTTTGGGAGCTAGGAGGGCCGATAACATGAAAACCGGGATAGATTGAAGAACCGACCTTGTAAGAACCAACCTGCCTGCCAGGTTCAAGACTTTCAAGGTCCATTTTTTGACTTTGTCCTGCAACTTATTAAGCACCGGTTGACATATACTCTTGTGCATTGGTCTGGCTGTGAGAGGAACTCCCAAATACTTTGTGGGGAGGGAATCCCTTTGGAAGCCAAGAATTCTTGAAATATTTCTCTGAATAGCAATGTTACTGTTTAAGAAGGAGAATTTTTGACATAGAGAGATTGACTTCCATACCTATAGCCATGGCAAATTCCTTCAGGATTTTATTGTAGCCTGAAGCTTCTTTGACTGTGGGAATTCCTTGCTGCATGGTATCATCTACAAATTGTTGGTGAGTCGGAGCTTGACCATTCTTAGATAATTGAAGACCTTTGATTTTGCCCATTGCCTTGGCATGCTTAATGGACCTTCCAAGTCCCTCCATCATGAGAATGAAAAGAAATGGAGAGAGCGGGTCTCCCTGCCTGACGCCTCTAGAAGGAATGAAGATATATGAGGGAGAACCATTGACCAAAATTGAAAAGCTAGAAGTAGTCACCAGAGCCATGACCCATCTGACCGAGTTGTGGTCGAACCCAAAAGAAGTGAGAACCTTCTTGATGTAAATCCAGTTCACCTTGTCATACGCTTCGGCAATATCCAATTGCATGATCATCCCCATCTGCATTTTATTGGTAAGCGTGTGAACCACCTCATGGGCTTTAATAATGTTATTTAAAATTTGTCTACCCTCCACATAACCTGATTGTTCCTCTGCCACTAAAGAAGGAAGGAGAGTTTTAGTCTATCAGCCACTCCCTTAGATATTATCTTGTATACCACATTACATAAATCTATGGGTCTGTACTTATCTGCAATTTGAGCTGAATCCTGTTTAGGGATCAGGGAGATGAAGGAGGTGTTGAGGGCTTTCAGGATAGTTTTTCTACCCATGGAATCCTCCACCACATTCAGAATACCCTGTTTGACAATATGCCAACAAGCTTTAAAAAAATGCACATTGAAACCATCCGGGCCTCGTGCTTTGCAATTCTGCATGTCTTTGAGAACCTCGTTGACCTCCTCGTCAGTAACAAGTCTATTAAGGTTTAAATTTTCCTCTCTAGGCACCAACTTAGGGATATGCCTTGTAATTTCCCTCATGGATTGTTCCCTGTCTGGATTATTTTCCTGAGTGATGTTTCGGAAATGCTGAGAAAGTACAGCTTCAATATTCTTATGAGTGTTCTCAATCTCCCCATTCTCATCTTTTATCGTAGAGATTATTTTGTATGCTCTATTAGCCATAGTGGATCTGTGGAAAAACCTTGTATTCCGCTCTCCTTCCTTGAGCCATTGAGCTCTAGACTTTTGCCTCCAAAATATTTCCTCTTGTTTGCATAAATTTTCCCATTCTTGATGGTGTTTATCAGCCTGATCACTTTTGACTTTGTCAAAGACATCTTTGATCAGTGCCTCGTTGAGTTCCTAAATCTTGATTTCCAAAGATTTTTTGTTCACAAAAATGTTACCAAAATCCTTCTTGTTCCATTCTTTGAGCCTGAACTTGATATGCTTTAGTCTTTTATGAAGGAGGTACATTTTTGATCCCTGGAATTGCAAGTCTTTAGACCACCATTTTTCAATGTTACTCGTGAAGTCCGGGTGGGAGAGCCAGATATTCTCGAACCTGAAGGGCCTATTCGTGGGAGAAACCATACCCTTGATTTCCAATTGAATCGGCCAGTGATCGGAACCTCCAAAGGGAAGAACTCTTGCTGATATTTCTTTATCTATAAGCATAAGCCCCTCCGATATCATAAACCTGTCTAATTTAGAGGCTACCTGTGCCTCACCTCCTCTTTTGTTGTTCCAGGTAAAAAGGTTGTTGCTCAATTCTGAATCAACCATTTTCATATCATCTGTGAATGATTGGAATGCTAAGGAGTCTTTGTTTAGCGCTTTGCTACCTCCTTTTTTTTCCCGAAAGAGATGTTATCATATTAAAATCACCTCCCATGATGCAAGGAATTCGAGCTTGTCTTTTCGTGAGATCAATTAGGGATTCTAGCAATTTGAGTTTGTCATCTATTCTTTGAGGATCATAAACATTTGTGACCAGGAAGGTTTCTGAAACCCCCACTGGTTGAATGACCACTGATAAGTAATTTCTAGATGCCTCTGCATCTATTATGTTGACTTTTTGGGGATTCCAAAAAGTGAGAATTCCCCTCGCTGTGTTTTCAGCTTTAACCTCTAGAAACTCAAATCTATTGAGCCATTTTCCATGACTTAGTTTTAATTTATGAATGGAACATTTCGTTTCCTCGATGAAGATCATATCCGGAATTTCTTGTTTCATTCTATAACTAAGAATTCTCTTCCTTCTTTTACTACCTAGACCTCTGATATTCCACAATGTGAACTTCATAATTAAAGATTTGTAAAGGAGTAACTCGTTAGGTCTTTCATCTTACCCGAGTCTATCATTAACTTTCCACACTCCATCAAGAGGTCCTTTTGCTTTTTCATGCCCCTCTTCTTTCCTGCATTTCCAGTAGCTAATCCTCGAGTTGATTTCATTGTTTTCACACCTCTGTACTCCTTCTTGTCAATGGTTTTTCCTTTATCTAACCCCCTTTCCTCATTTTTCCATAAAAACAACTGCTGTATTCTGTTGCAGTGTTCTTGGGGTACTGAATCTATCCCTCCCGTGGTTCCCTGCATCAACAACCCTTCCAGATCTAGGTGTTCCTTATCTGGAATTTCCTGAAGTTCATGGTCCTCGAGATCTGTTTCACTCTAGGCCATATCCTTATCCATCTCTAGCTCTATTTCACTCATCATAGTTTCTTTCTTATTACCAATCTCGTGTTGGGTTGCAGTTTTCTTCCTTTTCCTTTTCATTAAGGCCGTCCTCCATAGATTGGTCTTCATTTTCCATTTCTTCATTCTATTCCATTGCTTGATACCTATTCTGACTGGCCTTTTGACCCTCATTACGATGTTGCTTTGATCCTTTTTAACCTCATTTTCCTCTACTTGCCACTTTCTGAAAGCTTTCTCTGTCCTTCATTGCATTAGGTTTGCTCTTGTTGTCTGCTCTACTAAGAGGGAAATCTCCGAACAAGTGTCCATGTTCGTGGCATTTACGACATCTGAACAGTATATGCTCATAGTCCACAATTTGCACCCATTCCTCATCAAAAAA
>APFE031024348.1:0-18889 GCA_000404065.3 Pinus taeda | reverse complement strand
GTTATATTTTTTAATTTAAAGTTTTTTTTATGTAGCTTTATAAAATGTCATTCATATTTTGTTTTTTTTTTTAATTAATATTCCTGAAATTCAACGGTAACATTTAATTAACGGTGTGTAATGGAATTGCAGCCGTTTCTTCATTATTGAAGGCGGATTTCACAATGAGAATCTCTTCAACCTGAGCATTTAGTTAAGAGATGACGGAGGAATTTGAGCCATTTCCACATTGTTCAAGGGGATTTCAAAATAGCAATGTTTGCCAATTGTTTCAATATGTGTCCAAATCGATCCACAATGTTGTTGCCTATGTATTTTTGTTGGGAGATAGTCAGACTGAATATATATGAAGGTCTTGTGTTTGATCACACTCCTATGTAACTTTGTCGGGAGAGCATCAGGTTGAATATACGAAGGTCGTGTGTTCGATACACAATCTCGTTGCTTGTGTATTTTGGGAGCATGCTCGCTTCAGCACGTTCAATTTGTGGTTTGTGCAAAGGCAGCGAGTGGTTATACTGGCGCGATCTAATGTGGTTTGTGCAAAGGCAGCGAGTGGTTATACTCGCGCGATCTAATGTTGGACAGATGGTGATCCATGACAATCGTTGGCAAGAGGAATAAATATGCGAGAGACCACCTGCGTCTGAACATATCTGCCGAGGACGTAATCATGCAGACACATTTTCTAATAAAAAGATTGCACGGGCTCCTGCATTTCTAGGAAACAATCACGGAAGATTTGTATGAAATCCGTGGGAGACGAAGATCCATGGAAGTTGTCAAATCGCTTCATGAATCCATAATCTCCGGGCCAAGCAAGTATTGGATTTGATCTTCTTGTTGTCAAGCTTATGTGTTAAAATTTCTTGATGTTATAAGGGTTTGTAATTTCTTAATTCCAAGTGATTATCAAGAAACTAAATTATTGTTTTCCATAATACAAGAAAAATCATTTTTTTAGTATATAAATGCAATAGCATTAGTTTTTTAAAAAATAAAGATTATATTATATATATACTGTCGAGAAAAAAAAGCTCCACATGTTGTAAACCACTGTTAGCTCAAGCCGCAGGGGGCGTTCGGGAGGAAAATAGAACACATAACATAACAATAACCTCCCAATGCAACACCACGATAACATAACAATAAAGCTTATGACGAGTGGAGGTTTTATGAAGTTTCCTTGTGTTTTGTGTTTTATGAGGTTTTATGAAGTTTATTTCGGTTTTCCATGATATATGTCTACGGTTTGTTTATTTTATTTTTTAAATATTTTATTCGATTAATTTAGGGTAATTGCGTTTTTCATGATTTTATATAATTAATTTTGATTTTAAAAAGTTCTCTATATTAACCAGAAATAATATATTTATTGAGTTTGGTGTGATTTTTCTTAACATTTTTTGATACTATTTATATAAATTTTACAATTTTTTTAAATTAAATTGTTGTTTTCATTATTATTTGTTTATATTGTGACTTTTTATACATTCATTTGTTATATTATCATGTATATTTTAATATATGAATTATCACATTAAAAAATGAATCATAAGTATTATAAAGAAAGAGAATGAAATGATATGTAATTTTGACTTTTTTTAGGTTTTTTGAGGCTGCGACAGAGGTTGAGGTGGAGTTGGTCGTGGAGGTATTGGTGGAGAGGAGGTGGTGAAGGCAGAGGGGGAGTTGGTTGTGTTGGTGGAGGAGGTGGTAGAGGTTGAGGTGATGGAGGAGGAGGAGGAGGTAGATGTGGTGGAGGAGTTGGAGGTGGAGGAGGAAGCAGAGGAGGTGGTGGAGGTTGAGGAGGAGGAGGAGGAGGATGCGAAGGTGGAAGTGGTGGAGGAGGAGATGGAGGAGGAGGAGGCTAGGGTGGAGGGGGAGGAGGTGTTGGTGGAGCTGGTGAAGGAGTGAGTGGAGTGGAGAAGAAGGGGGTAGTGGTTGTGGTGGTGGTGGAGGAGTAGGAGGTCAAGGCAGAGGTGGAGGTGGTGGCGAACAAGTAGGAGGAGGTGGAGGTGGAGGTGGATTTGGAGGCAGAGGTAGAGGTGGAGGTGGTGGTGGAACCAGAGGTGCAGGTGGAGAAATACGAGGTGGATGAGGAGGAGGTCGTGGTGGAGGAGGTAGATGTGGTGGAGGTGGAGTTGGAGGAGGTAGTGGATGTGGAGGTGGTGGTGGAGGTGGAGTATATGGTGGAGGAGGAGGAGGAGAAGGTGGTGGTGGAGGTGGAGGATATGGTGGAGGAGGAGGAGGACGAGGTGGAGAAGGACGAGGTGGACATGGAGGAGGAGGAGATGTAGGTGTAGGAGGAGAACAGGGAGGATGAGGAGGAGGAAGAGGTGGTGGGGAGGTAGAGTTGTAGGTAGAGGAAGAGGTGGTGGAGGTAAAGTTGGAGTTGGAGGAGGAGGGGGTGGATGCTCTGAAGGTGTTGGTGGTGGAGGAACTGGAGGTGGATGTGGTGGAGGAGGAGGTGGTGTACGCTGATATGGTGGAGGAGGAGGCAGAGGTGGAGGTGGAGGTGGTGGAGGTTAATTTGTAATGGGAAGAATAGGCGAAGGAGATGGAAGTGGATGTGGAGGATGAGGCAGAGCTAGAAGAGGAGGAAACGTGTGAGGGGGAGATGATGGAGGTGGTCTGGGTGGTAGAGACAAAGTTGGCAGAGGAGGTAGAGCAGGAGGGGAAGGAGGTGGAGATGGTGGTGGAGGAGGAAGTGGTGGTGGAGGTGGAGGAAAATCTGGAGGAGGAGGTACAACGGGAGTTGGAGGTGGTGGAGGAGGTGGTGGAGTAGGAGGTTGTGTAGGTGGATATGGTGGTGGATGAGGTGGATGTGGAGGTGAATGTGTAGGTTGAAGAAGAGGTGCAACAGGTGGAAGTGGAGGTTGAGGTGGTAGTGGTGGAGGAGGAGAGGGTGGTGGAGGAGGAGGCAGAGCAAGAGAGGAATGTGGTAGAGGAGGAGGAAGGAGAGGTGGGCGTGGAGGAGAAAGAGGAGGAGAACGAGGAGGAGGTGGATGAGAAGGGGGAGGTTGAGGTGGTGGAGGTGGAGGTGGTGGTGGAGTAGGAGGTGACGGATATATAGGTGGCAGTGGAGGAGATGGAGGAGGAAGAGAAGATGGAGGAAGTGGAGAAGGAAGTGGAGGAGGAGCTAGAGGTGGTGGAAGTGGACGAGGAGGAGGAGGAGGTGGTGGATGTGGAGTTGGAGGTGGAGGTCGAGGTGAAGGTGGAGGTGGAGGTTGAGGTGGATTAGGACTAGGTGGAGGTCGAGGTGGAGGAGGAGGAGGGGATTGAGAGGGAGGAGGTGGAGGTGGAGGAGGAGGAAGGGGATGAGAGGGTGGAGGTTCAGGTGGTGGAGGTGGAGGTGGTAGTTGAGTAGGAGGTAGTGGAGGAGGTGGAGGAGGAGGAGAAGATGGAGGTGGTGGAAAAGGAGGTGGAGGAGGAGGTGAAGGTGGAGGTGGAGGTTCAGGTTGATTAGGAGGAGGAGGAGGTTGGAGGTAGAGGAGGAGGAGGCTGTTGAGGTGGAGGTAGTGGAGGTGGTGGTGGATGCGGAGGTGGAGGTGGAGGATGAGACGGAGGTGATGAAGGTGAAGTTACAGGTAGATGTAGAGGAAGTGGTGGTGCAGGTGGATGAAGAGGATGAGGTGGAGGAGATGAAGGTGGAGTTGGAGGTAGATGTAGAGGAAGTGGTGGTGGAGGTGGACAAACATATCTCTCCACACACATAATATCCTAGTATTAAATGATAAGTAATACATTTAGGAAGATTTCCTCCATGCACAAATATAGTCATTCAAGTACATGAAATTTCCTTACCATTTAAATCTAATACCTTGGCAAAGAATTTGTAATATTTTTAAAGATTAAAATATCACTATGAATGTTCCAACACATTCCACCGAGTTGAAATATATTCCATCAAACTTAATAATTAAATTAGAACTATGGAAGATCTATTCTTCCGATTAGAATAATTATACGCATATCTATTTTGGAATTTGTTTTCAATTTAAGCTAAAAGAAAATGTTAACATTAAATTAACAAACTAGGGGAGCCATATAAATTAAAAACACATATAAATTAACTAAATTATAACTTGATTACAAGTTCTATTGTGATTATCTACAGTAAAAAAAAATTGCATACATATTTCAAAAAAAATAATCTTAGTGGATAATATTAGCGGTGAAATTTACCACTTGGACAACATTTAAGGGTTCCCAATTTTGAATGGAATAATTTTTTGTATCATAGTGCATTATTAATAGTAGCCCCAAAATTATTTTATTAGAAAATTTGGTATAAAGGTTAGCATAGCATTATTTCAAGGGAGATCTACAAAACTAAAATAGCTCCCGAAATACTAATTTCCATTTACCCCAATTTTCAAGGACGAGGATTTATGGTAGCCATTTCTCCCTTCTCATTTGGTTTAAAATGATATCTTTATTTGTTTATTAAAATAATTTACTAAAGTGTTATAAACCCTAAAACCTAAACCCTAATCATCTTAGAACATTTTAAAAAGTGTTTTGTAATTTTTATTTAAGTGTTTATTAAAATAATTTACTAAAGTGTTATAAACCTTAAAACATAAACCTGAAACCCTAAACCATAAACCCTCAAACCGCCAAGCCTAAACCCTAATCGATTTATAACATTTTGAAAAGAATTTTATACTTGTATTTAAGTGTTTATTAAAAGAATTACTGAAGTGTTATAAATCCTAAACCCTAAACCCTAAAAACTAGTTTTCTTTTTAATATTCAAAAAAGTGTTTTGTAACTTTAGTGTTATAAATCCTAAACCATAAAATCTAAACCCTAAACCCTAAAACCTAAAAGCTAAACCCTAAACATGAAACCCTAAATCCCAAACAGTAAACCCCAAAAGGTAAATGCTAAACACTAAGAGTTTGATAACATTTTAGAAATCATTCTGTAACATTTATTTAAGTTTTTATTAAAAGAATTTACTAGAGTGTTATAGAACCTAAACCCTAAACCCCAAATCCTATATCCTAATTCTTAAAGCCTATGTAACTTTAAAAGAATTTTTCTCCTCCTCTCCCGCTGCCTCTCCCTCCTCCTACCTTCATCTCCTCTCCTTCTCTCTCCCCCGTACTTAGGCTCTTCTCCCTCATCCTCCTCCCACTGCTCCTTCTTTGTATCCACCTCCCCCACCCCTCCTCCTGCTCCTCCTCCACAACTCTGTCATCCTCCTCACTCCTCCTCGCCTCCCTCTACCTCCACCTCCCCCCCTTCCATCTCCACCTCCTCCTCCTCCTACCTTTGCCTCCTCCCTCTCTCCCACACCTCCACCTATGCCTCTTCCCCAAGTTCCTCCCCCTCCCTTCCCCTCTCCTACCTCTACCGCTCCTCTATTGTCTCCTCTCCCCCCCACAGACTTGTCTCCTTTGCCTCTTCGCCATCCTCTCCCGTCACATCCACCCCCTCTAACTCCTCCACCTTCTACCACACGCCTCCTCCTCTTTCCCTCCCTGCCTCATAGGGGATTCACTAAGTGAACCTCTGACCTATCACGTGCGTTTGTGGCATTTTAAAAAATACACATAACGTGAGTACATATTGGAAAATGCCTCTTAAAATCACATTATTTAACCCCCTACCAATATAAACCCAATATAGCTTCCCAATTTAAGAAACCCCTACTTTCACTAGATATTGTAGGTATCCATTTTTTCTTTTATGTTTTCTACACCACTTTATATTTTTCATTCACTTTGAGATCCATTTTTTATATTTTCCAATATAAAAAAACCTTTACCCCTATATATCCCCCAATATATTATGTCATTTTTTCCTCAATATATATTTCCCAATATGAACCCACATTGTATGATATTTCCCCCCTTTGCCTCTACCTCTCCCCCTTCCTCCTTTTGCTCCCTCCTCTGCTGCCTTTCGCTCCTTTTTCTTCGCCTCACCCTCTTCCCCCTCCACCTCCTCCCCTCTCACCTTCTCCTCTTCCTCCTCCACCTCCTTCGCCTCCACCTCTTCCCCCTCCTCTCTTGCCTACTCCTACTCGTCCTCCCACGACCTTCTCTGCCTCCCTGCTAGCCCCCTCATCTACCACTACCCACTCCTCCTCTGAATCTACATCCCCCCTCTTCCTTTTCCTCCACAACCACGTCCTCCTCTACCTCCTCCTCCACCTATCGCCTTTTCCTCCTCCTTCCTGCCTCCCATCCCTCCACCTCAACCTCTCCGCATACCTCCATCCCCTCCCCTCCCCTCTCCTCCCTCTCTTCCTCCTCTCCTTCCTCCTCTCCCCCCTCCCCCTCCTCCTACTTCGCCTCTTCCCCATCCTCTCCTACCGTGTCCCCCTCCTCCTCCACGTCCTACCCTTCCTGCCCCGCGTCCTCCTCCTCTTCCCTCCCGCCTCCGCCCCGATCTTGTCGCCACCCCTGCTAGTGCCTATCCTCCCATGCCCATCCACCAACCTCCTCCTCCTCCTCCTCTCGCTCCTCCTCCCCCTCCCCAACCTCCACCACTTCCTTCTCAACCTCTCCCTTTTCCCTCCTCCTCCATCTCATCTCCTCCTCCTCCCCCTTATCCTCCTAAGAAAAACATAAAAAGAAAAAATAATTACATATCATTTGATTCTCTTTATTTACAGTATTTTACAATTTTTTCAGATTTCCTCCATTACTCATCCTCTCATCCTCCTAAAAAAACATTAAAAAATTACATATCATTTCATTCTATTTATAATACTTACAATATTTACAAATTTTCATATTTCTTTACAATGATAATTCACATATCAGTACATAAATTTTAATCAAGCAAACAATCTACATAAAAAAAAATTCAATATAAATAATTAATTTTGCAAACAACAATTCAAGTAATCAAAATTATAAAAATAATATCAAAAGTTTTTGTGTAATCGCTAAGAGAACTCAATGTCTATTCGTAATCTCCAAAACTATCTAAAATCAATATATATAAATTATATAAAATATTTGAAAACTAAAATAAACCAAAAGCACAATTACCAAACTATCTAAAATCAATATATATAAATTATATAAAATATTTGAAAACTAAAATAAACCAAAAGCACAATTACCATAGACAAATTTTGTAGAACCCAAAAATAATTAATGTACAACCACAAGGAAACTTCAGAAAACCTCCACTTGTAGTAGAGGTAAGTACGATGGAACACTACTAGCCATCTTCTATATTTTGAATACCTTGGATATTAAGATGTATTTTTAATCGAATGGTGAATTAAGAAAATATACTTGTAAGGGCTCTATTTCAACTAATTCATCACCACTATACGCACTTGTAGTGCTCCGTTTCAACTAATTGATCACCATTATACTAGAACAGAACATAACGAACATAACGATGTTTTGAAATTGTAAACATTTAGTTTTTGTTGTTATTTGTGTTTATATGTTAGAAGAAAATTTAATTTCCTAGCCATGGGTGAGGAATAACTGCAATTGGGTCTAAGGAGAGAGGAATATTAATAATAATATGTCCTTCCAGGGTAGAGAATCGCTGTTACAGGTGCTTCATCTTCCTGTGGATGAGACTTTCAAGCTCCTTATCACATATTGAATCGCCCACAATGAGATTTATGTATATTTAAAGTGCCACACTGTACAAAAAGATTTAACTTCTTGTATTACGAACATATTTAGTGAGAGTTAAGTGAGTTTATTTGTAGAAAAATATTTATACACTCACGCTTGCTGTTATAGGTGCTTCATCTTCCTGTGGAAGAGACTTTCAAGGTCCTTATCAGATATTTACAGGTGCTTCATCTTCCTGTGGAAGAGACTTTCAAGGTCCTTATCACATATTGAATGGCGTATAATGAGATTTATGTATATTTAAAGCGCCTTAAGTGAGTTTATTTGTAGAAAAATATTTATACACTCACACTATAGACCAGATTTGATATGGCTGGTTTAATATATTACAACACTAATTTGAAATGGAGCTTAATAATATTACATATCTTGTAATTAGCTTTTAAATTTATAAAACTAATTCTAATAAACACGCACTTTTAAATTTATAAAACTAATTCTAACAAACATGCGAGGCAAAAATTGTAATTAAGTTGCATTGTAGAGGAGACTTAAATTAGGAATAAATGTAAGCTTTATCTTTCAAAAAATGCAGCTGGTTAAGTTGATGGAAATAAAAACATATTTTAATTCCATAAGAAGAGATCACTGGGTTATGCATGATGGATTGAGTAAACTCTATGAAACCAATAAAAAATTAATTGAACATGGATAGAGAACAATAAAAGATCGGGCGATTATGCGTGATGGATTGATTAAACTAGCATGAAACCAATAAAAAAGTTAATTGAACATAGAAAGAGAAAAATAAAAGAGTTAATCAGATAAATATACGATAATCACTTAAAAATTTGATTAAACAAGGACATACTCATCATGTTTTTGGGAAGTAGTTCAATTGTTAAAAGTGATTTTGGAATTCATTAATCATAAATTTTTAAATTTAGTAGACATGGAAGATTCCTTGAAAATTCATGGAGTTATTGTTGGGAAACTCTTGAATCAAAATGGACGGTATTACATAATTGGAGCTCAAATTGGTTGCTAGGGATGATGAAGGGTTTGCATCATATTTAAGCCTTGTCTCTCCTCTCTTCTCCATTGAGCTCATCCAAGAAATCAATGCTACCATTCCCTGCAACTGAGGATGACATGAACAACATACCAAGAAATGAACGTAGTTAAATTTGCAACATTTGCAATCAAATTGATAAAAGGGAATCATAACATGGTCGAGCTTAAAATCAGACCATATAAATGCAATTCGATAGCATCCATGCATACAGTCATTTATCTCCATGAACTCAAAAGTTGTAAATTCTCTCATTCAAACTAGGAAGACCAAGAGAGACTCAAACCAAGGACTTACTCACTAACTCAGACTCAAACCAACCACATCCAAGTACATAGATGTGCCAATCCGAACATAGATAGAGGAGGACCAAAACACAACAAAATAATAAAAATTGATATATACATATATAGAAATTTCTCCACTTTCTTCTACGGATATATGTACTTCCCACACCGTTTGAAGGATTCATCCACTCCAAATTTTCATGATTTCCATAATATATCACACCATTATCAGAGTGTGATAGATTGCTATTTTGAATATAACAAATTTCACCATCATATTTCTGTTCTACACGTGCCCATACATATCAGAGTGTAATACATTGCTTCTTTCACATAATATAACAAACACAAACAACCCCAGGCATTGTCGAACTACAATAACTTGCTAGAGTTTATAACGAACTACACGTGCCCACTACTGGGCATAAATTCATTTGAGTGTTCGATGAACACTAGGCATAAATTATAAAAAACTTGAGGTATATGTACTTCTCACATATTTTGAAGGTTTCATTGGCTCCCAATTTTCATGATTTCCAAAACATATCATGCCATTATCACACTGTGATAGATTGCTTTTTTGAATATAACAAATCTCACCATCATGTTTCTATTCTACATGAGCCCATACATACTGGAGTGTAATACACTACTTTTGTGAGATAATATAACGAACGTGAACTACCCCATGCATTGTCAAACTAGAATATGTAGCTTTCTTGCCAGAGTTTATAACAAGCTACACATGCCCACTATCGGGCATAAATTCATTTGAAGGTTCAACGAACACTAGCATAAATTATAACAAAATAGCTACCAAAATCCCTTTTTTTTGCAAATTGGGGTGAATGAAAGTTGTAGCTCTTCATGAGCTAATTTATCTTTTTCTATTCTCCCTTGAAAGAAGGTTATGCGAACCTCCACACCTGATTCTTTTATAAAATAAATTTTGAGTAGTTATTAGTAATGAACTATGAGCAAATATAATTTCCCAAACAAAATTTTAAACCCTTTAATTTTCTCCATGGGCAAAATTTCACCCCTAAATTTTCTCCACGATGATTATTCTCTATTCAAAACTACATGAAAAGAAAAAAATTATAAATAACTAAAAAATAATATATAGTAAATTTTATAATTTATTTTATTTTTATATGTTTTTTAGCCCATGAAATGAGAGAGGTATCATGGGGTTCCTATTTTGATGTTTATCATCAATTGATACCAATCTCCACTTACCATTAATTTTTTTCATTTGGCTTCCATAATTTTTCTAAATTTAATTTTAAGATTTTTAAAATTAAAATGAAAGTAAATTCCAAAATAGATATCACTATTATTATGCTAGTAGACAAGGTAGATATTTCACACTAATAACTTAATTATTATGGTTGTTGTAGAATTTTAACTTCCATGGAATATGTTGGAATATACATAGTAGTAATGATATATGATGATAAGATTTGTGTACAATTTAGGTATTCTTTTTTAATAAATTTATCTCAAATTAATTAATTTTAGAAAATTTCATAACTATATATGTCACATTGGGAATCTGGTATTGGTAATCCATGGTATTACCACATGGGATGGTAAGAAGATCTATTTACTATCTAAGAGTATCCACGGGAAGTGGGAGTCAATCTACATGTCTAAAATTATTGTTATATGTTTTATAACCCTTACATTAATTTTTTTTATAATAATAATAAAGTTATGATTCAATTAACTTTTACGATTTTTTTTAATTTCGACAATGTCACATGTATAATGGGTGTAGAGTTTTGATTGTTATCACACATTAATTTCTATATTTTTTTATCAAACCATTGACTAGATGAGTGCAATGGTTATAATAAAAGAAACAAATCATTTTCTAGTCAAATCTTTGCAACAATCTTTTTAATCAAATTGAAAATGAAAAAGTGTCAAAACCACATTTTAAATAAATCTCAACTATTTATTCACAACTAATATTAAAAATAATCCTAGCATCAATCTACTAGTTGTTGATGATTAAATTAAAATTCTAGAATTCCAATTCCAAGGTATACACTCCTATCAACATTGTGAAATTATGCAAGCATACATATGTTGTCAGAAATTCAATTATATGTATTTTAAATTTGTAAATTATGTTTTCCCATATTTGTTTTTTAATCACTAAGATCTACATTAATGTGCATAAACATATATTTGTAATATTATTTTTTTAATATTTAATGTTCTCATTTTCTCCTTGTTTTGTGTAATCAATGCTAAGTTATATCCAGAAGCCTTTTGTTGAACTCTCATGTTGAGTTCAATTTGAAGAACTTTAGTCTATGAAATATTTTTCTAATAAAATTATGCAAAACTTGAATACATTCTCATTTCTCTCTTTATGAATGGAATTTAAAGATACAACCGAAAATATAATAAAAACATAATACATATATTAACGTTTCACTAACTTCATTATTCACCAAAACCCCTCATTTAATAAATATAAAATATAAGAAACACTTTCCATGTTATTTGAAATATAAAAATATTAAAATATCAAAATAAACTTTTAGATGATTAATAACATATTAAAAAAATAAGAAAAATATGAAAATATATTTAAACCTCATACATACCGGAATATAGCTGAGTATAAAACACGCTCTGTACATACCGGAATATACAACAGGCACCCATACATAAAGGAGTGTATTAGGTTTCTTTTGTGAGATAATATAGCTGAGTATAAAACACCCTCCGTACATGCCGGAATATACAACACCCTTCCATACATACCGGAGTGTAATAGGTTTCTTTTGTGAGATAATATAACAAAAGCGAACAGCCCGGGGCATTGTCAAACTGGAACATGCCGCTTTATTGTCAAACTTTATAACAAAGTACACATGCCCAGGCATAAATTATAACAAACTTAACCTATAACTATCCCGAATACATATACGTGAACGCACATATGCAGGTTTCAGGGTTTATAACAAATTACACGCGCCCACTACTTGGCATAAATTCAAATAAACTTAACATCGCGAACCCACATATTGCAGTTTCAAAGTTTATAACAAACTACACGCTCCCACTACTTTGACATAATTTCGTCTAAAGGTTCGATGAACCCTGATTGGCATAAACTAGTTTGAATTTTTTTACTCCAACCAAACTAGTTTGAATTTTTTTACTCCAACCATCCACTACTCACATTACGTGTCACACACGCACCAACTACTCACGCATCTGCGTTTAATCCTTTGACTTGTTAAAATATAATGGAGAAAAAATGTTGCTATAACGTTCGGTATAAATCTTTTGACGTGTTACAATACTTATAATGCTTCTCGGGTGCTATAAATCCTTTCACTTGTTACAACTATTCATGTCCACATTAAATTTTGGCAAATGTCATTTTTTTTCTTAAGTGACAAGCTTCCTAATGAGACCATCGTTACTGTTACAAGCACTGTTATTTAATATTTCAAATTTATTTTTTTTATTTTGTTAATAGTGAGACGAGTCTGCAAGTTTTTGGATGGAGGTTAAGCAATAACTACTATGAGTTTGATTGGTGAGAAGATAATGTTTCAAATGATTTTTTAATATTTATAAATTTTCTCATGTAATATTCACATAATGTTTTTGTTGGAAACTATTTTTGGAACTCTCCTATGAGGCATTCACCATACTTTTTAACGCCATCCAAAAATATTCAAATTTGAAAATTATTTTTTCACTCTACAATTGCATCACATTCTTGAACATTCAGAAAAGCAAAAAGACACACACAACTATTAAATTTAGAAAATATTAATTATATCCTTGAAAGCTCGAAAAACAAAAAGACAACAGCTATATTTAGAAAGAAGAAAATAATTTACATTCTTGAATATAGATATCAGCTCTAAACACAGTCCATTTCTTGAACGTAAGAAATATTAATTACATTTTCAACACAAAAACTTAACACTTAAATTTAGAAATGATGATGCTAATTGCATTCTCGAATGCTTCAAAAATAAAAATAAAAAATAGTTACATTTAAAAAAACAAAAATGATTATGGAAAAAAAATAACCTTACAAAAGTGTTGGTAAAAAAAAAAAAAAAACTCAATTGCTTTCATAAAGCAGAAATTGCACAAAGTTAACCCATAAATTTAAAAAGTGAATCTCTATATAAGGGGCCCAAAGCATGGACGTTCCCTCAAACATTATCTATACAACATCTAAATGACGTCTCCAATAACGAGAATGAAATCACATAATTATGAATAAGAAAATAGAAATGAGCGTAATTATCATTAGTAATTTTTTGCTATATAGTAAAATTGTTAAAATAAAATTTAAGGATAGTTTGTTTAATAGCAAAAATCCGTATTAAATTCATATGGATTAGTAATATTATTCTTTAATAAATAAATAGAGTCATATGGATTAATAGTCTTTCTAATTAATAATAAAAAATTAATTCATATATTTTTCTAAATAATCTTAGGTTAGAAAAATTTGAATGCTACATTATACAAATAAATCATTTATCTCAAATTTATGGATAATATTTTCTTCTTTAAATATTTTTAAGAGCTGCAAAACCTAGACCTTCGAAAAACCCTAGACACTAAATCTTCTACTGCTTGTTTTGCTACGGTCCAATAGTTGTATCATTACAACAATGAGGGAAATCATATGGAAGCATCCACTATGTTCCCGAAAAATATTTTGATTTTAAAATAAATATATTAATATATGTACCTTTGAAATCACTAATTATAATAAGAATATTATTAGATATCCTTGTTCATTGCACTATATATTAACTCGAATAATTATTTCTCTTCCCTTTCACAGCTATGACCACCAAAATATCTAATGCAATATGTGTCCCTTAAACAAAAGCCATTATGAATGCGAAAAAATTGAGATATCCCATGACCCATATAACCCCTAATTTAGGGTGATCACTCGTACTCTTAGAGAATTACAAAGCCTACCACAATGTGACCTCTAACCACTATTAACATTAGAGAAAATGACATTGATTACTTTATAATCCTTAACGTACTAAATCTAAAATTCGGTAACTATAGTGCACTATGATCTTTAACAAACTGAATTCGAGAAACTATGCCCCCTAGTGTCACGGTAAAGACATTGTAACTCCTAAAAGTCATAGTACACATCAACTTTAATACTTAGCATATTAAATATAACTTATATATACTTAAACTGGCTAAACATAGTGAAGATAAAGGTGAATGTAGCTCCTTCAAATTAAATTCCATGAAAAGGGAATATAAAAAATGTGTATTATGCACATGATATTTTGACCATTAAAATTGACCAAAAGAGCATTTTATGGGATTCAATATATGGTAATGATACTGATGAGTAATCATAATTATCCCATTATATGATATGATAATGGCCTATAATTTTTAGATCACTTGAGGCCTTAATGTTTGTGTGTCAAGCCCATTTCAACTATTATGCTTATGCTTTCACAACATTAATTTCATGTATCTTAGATTTTATAAAACAATATGATTTTTTCCACTTTGTCCCTCCATGCCCTAAAATTAACAAAGTATAGATATGTTTTTCTAAATTTAATTATATGTATGGCAATGTTGATTGGATTCTACAAAAATACCAAAATTGATGTCTTCCAAAAGGTACATATTGTGATTATCATTACTTTTGACCTCTTTCCAAGTAGAAATCTGAATTATCCTGGGAGGTAGTATGGATAAGTTCCAATTGTTGTTTCACTATATCTAGGAAGACCTCTGGATTCACTAAAGTAACTGTGTCGAGGATTTTTCTTATATTATTTTTTAGTGTTCAATTTTTAAATGTATGTCTTAATTTTCAATTGCAGAAAGTATTTTTGTCTTACATAAAAATAGAATTAGAGAAGTGGAATATGTCAACTAATAACAGTAGCTCGAAAGAGAAATTACCGCATTCAAGAGAGAAAAAATAAAGAAAGAGATGATAGAAGCGATGATAGAAGCACTGTTATTCTTATTATGGTGAGGAGCTAATGGAGACATATATTGATATCACTACTCTCATAAAAATGGTAAGGGTTACTTCTATAACATCCTTCTCTAAATTTGGAGTAAACATATTGCTCTACGTGATTTTTTAGAATCTATTAAATGATAGAAGTGATTGTAGGAAGTAGAATCATTGACGCAACAACATCCAAAATAATTCTTCGATGAAATTGAAACACACTAGCCATAGATGTTATATGTACTTTAGTTTTCCTAGCTAAAACGACATGAATTTAGTGAAAAAATTGAAGAAAATGTTTAACACCTACAACTCTAGTAGTTGGTTGAAGGTGGCATGGACCAAACCATTGAATTTATTTCTGGAGTGATCTAGATGCTTATGTCTTAAAACCTCAAAGTCAATGTCCAAGAGTAGGAGTCATCCATGGATATGATTGTGTGATAAACCAGAATTCTAGAGATTAACTCTTATTCTCAAGTCCATAGGACTACTAATTGAACCGTTGATGTAATTTCAAATCTATGTGTTGATTTTTAATTGGAGTGAGGTAGCCCATGATGACACTCTACTATTTGTTAGGGTGAACAGTGTCTTCCCAGCCCAACTTGATAGTGACAAATGTTTGGTGTAATGATTGTCCAACCCCTCATAGAGATGTCTTAATTTATTTATTGTTTTCAAATTTTCATAAAGCAACCACTGAAAATATTATTTTTAAATTTCCAATAACAATTTTGACTGCAACATTGTGATTTCCACAAGAAAACATCCAACCGAACATGTAAGAGTTCACATGAGTTAAAAGCTTCACTTCTTGTAGATAAGTATTCAATGTGTTAATTTGGAACACATTTGAAATAGTTAGTCATATAATATTAGTATAAAACTAATAGATATTAATATAAAATATCTCATTACATGTTTATCTAATTTAACTTAATTTTTAATATTATTGTATTTGTCTCCAAATATTCACTAAGAAGCAACCAAAAATAGTGTTTTCAAATTTTGGTTCGCAATTATGTATTGTATGTGTGCATTATTATGAGTTCTAGTTAGAAAGGTTCAAACTTATATTACTCAGGAATTGTCTTATCTACAAATCAAATTCAAGTCATTTTGTGCATAGTTATCCTTCATAATCTTTTCAACAAATATAATACAAATTACAACATTGAGTAGAAAGCTTAAGTGATAGTGGTAAGTATTTAATGTGCTAACCTAAGATATCATTAACATTTAAATTATTTATCCATATAAATTTAGTGATAATAATAACTGAGCAATGTAACAATATTGAATAGAGAAATTCCAAAGCAATATAATAAAATGTTTAAATTAAAAATATGTAAATAAGGAGTAGTCTAATTTATAATCGAAATAGTTTTTTTCATGAGATTATGGGGATACAAATACTGGAAAGACCAATTTCAAGCAACACTATGATTTTTTGTTGTCTAAAATATATTTTTGAATGCATAAATGAATTCAACCGATGTAAAAAAAATGTCAGGCACTCAAAATTTGACAAATTAAAGAGCTTAAACTTAGGTTTTTAAGAATCTACGTTGGAATTTGGTTGAAATTAAAATTAATTAACAAAATGATCGTGAAAATTTATATTTCATCCATAATTTGAACTACCCATAAAAAAATAAATATATTAAATAGATAATTAATATAGTATTTAAATATATATGCTTTAATAAGATTATAATTTCAATCCAATCTACTATAAGAACAACAATTAACCAATAAAGATATAAATTTATATAATAATAATTTTTTTTCTAACAATAGAAAAAACTAGCATGATTAGCCACGGATCAATTGCGCAACAACCTAATATAAGTTATTACAATATAACTGCATAAGGGTAGTTTAGTGAAGATGTACAAGTTCCATGTGGTGGTTGGAATCCACCTCCAAAGTTTCATGGATTTTAAGCTAAGGATCCACATTTCAAGACTTTATTATAAGAATTTACTAGTATTAACCTTAAGCATTTTATAGCATTCTAAAAATATTTTTGTAAGTTTTACTTAATTTTTTATCAAAATAATTTACTAAGGTGTTCTAAACCCTAAACCATAAAAACTAAACCGTAAACTATAAACCCTAAACCAAAAAACCTAAACCCTAAAAACTAAACCTTAAGCCTTTTGTAACATTTCAAAAAGTGTTTTGTAACTTTTATTTAAGTGTTTATTAAAACAATTTACTAAAGAGTTATAAACCCTAAACCCTAAACCCCATACCCTAGACCCTATACCTTATACCCTAAAACCTAAACCCTAAGCATTTCATAACATTTTAAAAAGTGTTTTGTAACTATTTTTACGTGTTTATTAAAATAATTTACTAAAGTGTTATAAACTTGAAATCCTAATCCCTAAAACCTAAACCCAAATTAATTTATAACATTTTAAAGAGTGTGTTGTAACATTTATTTCAGTGTATATTAAAAACATTTACTAAAGAGCTATAAACCATAAACCCTAAATGCTAAATCCTAAGAATTTTATAACATTTTAAAAACTATTTGTAACTTTTAAACCCTAAACACTAAAACGGAAACTCTAAACCCCAAAACTGGAACCTAAACACTAAATCTGAAATCACTCTAAGAATTTTATAACATTTTAAAAAGTGTTTAGTAACTTTCATTTAAGTGTTTATTAAAATCTTTTACTAAAGTGTTATGAACCTTAAACCATAAACCCTAAACCCTAAACCCTAAACCCCCAAACCCTTAAACCTAAACCCTAATCATTTTATATCATTTTAAAAAGCATTTTAAACGTTTATTTAAGTGCTTATTAAAAGAGTTTACTAAAGTGTTATAAATCTTTGACCCTAAACCGTAAACTCTAAACGATATATTTTTTTTGATATTTTAAAAATAATTTTGTAACTTTAATGTTATAAATCCTAAACCATAAGCCCTAAAACCTAAACCCTAAACCTGAAACCCTAAATACTAAACCCCAAATGGTAAACCCTAAACACTAAGAATTTTATAACATTTTAGAAAGCATTATGTAATTTTTATTTAAGTGTTTATTAAAAGAATTTACTAAATTTCTATAAAACCTAAACCCTAAACCCCAAACCCCAAACCCTATATCTTAGTGCTTAAAGCCTAAGGGATAAACCCTAAAATCATATACTAAGGTCTTATAATCCCTAAACACTAAATCCTAAAGCATGAAAGCATTTACTAAGGTCTTATAAACTCTAAACACTAAAATCCGAAATGTAAACCCTAAACGCTCAACCGTAAACCTCAAATCCTAAAACCTAGGGATTCTATAACGTTTTAAAAAGTGTTTTGTAACTTTTATTTAAGTGTTTACTAAAACCATTTACCTAAGTTCTATAAACCCTAAACCCATAATCCCTAAAACCTTAACCTTAAACTACAAACCCTAAACCCTAAAAAATCGTAAATACCCTAAAAATACCATAAACCATAGACCCTCAACCCTAAAAAACCCTAAACCCTAAACTCTAAAAAACCGTAAACCCTAAAAATCCCAAAAAAAACCTAAACACTAAAAACCATTTTTTAACATTTTTATAAGTGTTTATTAAAAGAAATTATTGAAGCATTATAGAACATAAACCATAAACCCTAATACCCACACTACGAACCTAAACTCTAAACCCTAAGTATTTTATAACATCTTAACAATTGTTTTTGTAACTTTCTTTTAAGTGTTTATTTAAAGAATTTCCTAAATTGTTATAAACCCTAAACCCTAAGCATTTTATTACAATTTAACAAGTGTTTTGTAACATTTTAAAACCCTAAACCCTAAAACCTACACCCTAAGAATTTTAAAAAATTTTAACAAGAGTTTTGTAAATTTTTTTAAAGTGTTTATTAAAAGAATTTACTAAAGTGTGCTGCTCTATCCACCCCCCCCGCTCTCTCTCTCTCTCTCTC
>APFE031024329.1:37220-56997 GCA_000404065.3 Pinus taeda | reverse complement strand
GAGATAAAGAGACAAAGAAGGAGAGATGGAAAGAATGGGGAAGATGGATATAGTAACATAGTTGGAGAGAGAGAAAGAGAGAGAGAGAGGAAGGAAGAGAGAGAGTATGTGGGAGAGAGAGGATGTGAGAGGGAGGGAAAGAGAGATGGAGTTGGATGGGAAGAGAGAGGGAGGTAAGAAGAAAGAAATAGAGAGAGAAAGGTGGAGAGAGAGAGGGAGAAAGGGAAAGAGAGAGAGAGGGAGGGAAAGGAAGAGGGAGGGATTGATAGATAGATTGGAGAAAGAGAGTGTATGTTTTGGGGGTGATATAGAGAGACAAAGGGAGATAGAGATATTTATGGAAGGTGAAGAGAGGGAAGAAGGGAGAGATGGAGAGAGGGAGGGAGGGATAGAGAGATTGATAGATATGGAGTGAGATAGTGTGTGTGTGTTTGGGGGGGTAAGATAGAGAGACAAAGAAGGAGAGATGTAGGGGGGAGAGAGGGAAGAATATTTCTTGCACTATATGCATTGATTTCAATGTAGATGGTGATTTCTAATCCTATTTCATTGCTTGCACTAGATGCATCGATTTTAGTGTTGATGTTTATTTCTAATATTTCATTGATTGCACTAGATGCATTGATTTTAGTGTAGATGTTTATTTCTAATGATATTTGATTGCTTTCACTAGATGCATTGATTGCAATGTCGATGATTTCTAATCCTATTTGGTTGCTTGCACTAAATGCATTGATTTCGGTGTAGATGGTGATTTCTAATCCTATTTGATTGCTTGCACTAGATGCATTGATTTCAAGGTAGATGTTGATTTCTAATAATATTTGATTGATTGCACTAGATGTATTGATTTCAATGTATATGATTTCTAATCCTATTTGATTGCTTGCACTAAATGCATTGATTTCAGTGTAGATGGTGATTTATAATCCTATTTGATTGCTTGAACTAGATGCATTGATTTCAATGTAGATGTTGGTTTCTAATCCTATCTGCTTACTTGCACTAGATGCATTGATTTGAATGTAGATGATTATTTCTAATCCTATTTGATTGCTTGCATTAGATGCATTGATTTTAGAGTAAATGTTGTTTTCTAATCTTATTTGATTACTTGCATTAGATGCATTGATTTCAGTGTATATGTTGATTTCTGATTTGATGTAATTGGATGGATGATGGTACATTAATTTTAAAGTGATTGGATTAACATTTTGCATTGATTCAGTGTAAGCACACAAATTAGTGACAATGTACATTGATTTTTGTGTTATAGTAATTCAACCTATTAATATTGGAGAGCAAGAGAGGCAAGGAATGATGTTTACTACAATAACTCGAGCTAAAGATTTAAATGATTTACGATTTCAACTGTAATTTTCATATAATCAATATGAAAAGATGACAAAAATAACAAGGGTGACAATAAGAATAGTAGAGGAAAATAGTTCGAGATTAATCACAATGAATATTATTTCTAATTGACTACATTTGTATTATTCACATTTTCTATCATTCAACACTATTACAATGTCACTTTGCATTCAAAATTTTTATTTCATTATTTTTCATCATTAAAGTTATTAACAACATTTATCATCTCAACAAACTAAGGTAACTAAGCAAATTTAAAATTAAAATGACCAGATTAATCTTAGATATATTTAGCATATTTAAAATAATTATAATATTAGATGTATTTACATATTATTGATAAAATTAATCATATCTTCGATAGAATTTCCTTGGCCGCACATGACTGAAACTAGCATAAATCCATCTTAACTTCGAATCTATCAAGTTTCAAGAGGGATCAAATCTCTCGAGGTGCAAACCTTCCCTCAAGTTTTTCTCTCAAAAAAGTGGTTTGCACCTTGAGAGCTTTGATCCCTCTCGACGCTTGATAGATCCAGAGTTAAGATGGATCTAGGTTGGTTTTATACACAGAGAGAAGATTTATTGAAAGCATCAGAATATGCAGGAAATTCTTGAAACTTCCATCTCCAATATGTACCCTTCCTTATCTAGTTGCCTCTACTAGAGAATCATCTCCCATGAGAATAAGAGGACCAACATTATATGGTTTTAAAGATGACAGAGCATCTTTTGTGGCTGCCATGTGATGTGAATATCTAGAATCTATGATCCATGTACCAAGAGAAGAATGAATAGCAATTAATGCATGTGCATTCCCTCTTGTTTAAGGTGCTCTTTCTCTTTGCTTCTTCTTGGCACTCTCTAGAATATAGTCACCAAGATTGTTGTGTTGGAGAGTCTGCACCATGAGATCAATTGCCTTCTTTATGCTTGATGATTCCAAATTGTAAATATGGTTGCAATAGCTACATTTTGATTGCCCTTCTTGTCCTTTTTTTCCTTCGAGCTAATAGATTCATATGGAAGTGTGGGATTGCCTGCCTTTCTTGGATATGGTTCTTCTGCGTTTCCTTTTCCTTTGAATTACTGATTGGATTTCAAGTTTCCCTTGCCCTAATCATGCATAACGATTGCATGGGCTTTGGAAATTTTCAATGTGCCCATTTTTATGAGCTTATCTTGCTCATGTATCAAGAGCTCAATAAAAGCATTGATTGTGGGCATCCTCCGGGTTACACCCATTGCAAGCTTAACTATGTGAAAAGTGGAGACAAATATAACATACTCTAAAACAAATTTTGACAATATGAAATTAATTAATTAGCTTTCTTGTTTGGATTTTTCAATTCTGCATTCTTTTAGCTGGAGTAACAAGGCTTTGAACCTTATGTATATGTTTTTGAAATTGCTTGGATCTAATGAGTTGAGCTCATTTTCAAGAATATGACTCCACATCTCATCCTACTTCCCAAAGAGTGTCTCCAAAGTGGTCCAAATCTGATTTGAAATGACGCATGCTTCAACATGAAACAATAATTCTGGAGAAATTAATAAGCATAGTAGACCAAAGGCCTCGTCCATGTGGTTCAAATATTTGGATTTTTCAATTGCGAAACTTGGTTCAATCTCTATTACCATGGTTATGTGATACAAGCTTCTACTTTTAAATTGAAGTAGAATTTTTGACTTCCATTCAAAATAGTTATATGGCATGAGAATTGCAAAAGGTGGAAACCCGATTCTTTCCAATAGCTCCAATCTTCAATACCTACAAATAGATTGTTTATGCCCCTTTTTTACTGTAGGCTCTGATATTGTGTGAAATTGTAATTAAACCTGCATGGACTAGGTCTAGCTAGAAAACAATAAACAAAACTTGTAAAAAATAATAATAATAATAATAGAGAAAATAATTAATGAATTATGTTCATGCACAAAAAATAAAAATATAAAAGAATACAATTCAATGCAATATATTTTAAATAGTTAAACTAATATAATAGTGAATCTAGAGAAATATAAATATGCCCTAAAAAACTCATACACCTCATCCTAATTGATTGGCCATAGAATTATCCATTAATATAAATATGCACTAAAAAAACTCAGACACCTAATCCTAATTAATTGGCCATAGAATTATCCATTAATTGTCTTGGAGTGAAGATTAGTAAAACTCGTGTGGAGTCTCATGCTTTTCTTTTAGCAACCATAATAAAGTTGTTCTACATGACTCCACCCAATCCAAACGAAGGAAGTGGAAACTCAATGGCCTCGAAGCAAATCAAAGTTGAAACTGAAGGACTTGGGCGAATTTTTTTTTATAGAATTCACCACGGAAGGTCGAATTCAGCCAAAGATTGAAGTCGCGTACCTCAATCCAACTACGCTACCACGAACTTTTAAAATTGTCAATCCTCGTGTGGAATCAAACCCTTGACGCATGGATTTCCCGATCTAAGATACGAATCTCCACGGCACAAGGTTGTTCGCACATGGTTTGAATCAACTCGAAGCGGCCAATCCGTTGCCGGCCTCATGGAATTCAAAGGAAGAAAAAGTAAGGGCAGCAACTTTAAGAGGCCCATATTGTTGGCCTTCAACTAGGACCCCGGTGTTGTTATTGATATGTATTTTTAATTCATTAGTTGAATGTTTTCTTTGTTTTGTTAAATTATGTATAAGAAATAAAAAAACAATTATACATGGTTTATGATTAATAGTGAAAATCTATAAATATTTTTTTAGTTAAAAATAGGAGGGAAAATATGATTTATTATATTTTTAGGTTTTTTTAAGTAAATGTTTTAATTGGTTAAAAATGAGTGTGTTTTTTTTTTTGGGTTAAAAATGTTTATAATTTTTATTTTTTTATTTTTCAATTATTTGTTAAAGTTATTGTAATGATTAATTAAAAAATAAATTATTATAGTTTAAATTGATAAAGCTTAGTCATACATGTAAATTTAAAAGTCAAGAGTGGAGAGCGTTGGAAGGAGTCTTTATGATTCGGATATAAACAAGGCGGTACATTATGCATAGGGATTGGGAAGTGTATCTAATAACCTTGCAAAAGCATATTCATTAGGGCAAGGTCTCTCCATTCTCAAGGAAAATGGCATCAAATCCTTGACAATCTCAGTAGATTTGATGTTAATAATCAAAGCAAAGTTGGGAAAAGTTATTATTGAAGGAAACAAACTCAATTCTCTTATTTTTAGGACAAAACAAATAATCTTAACCCTTTTTGAACAAATATCATTCCACCATATTATGTAAGAGTTGAACATGAAGTGGACCATTGGGCCAAGGTAGCCACCTCCCTTGAGTCTGGTGTCTTGTAAAAAAAGTGGGTTTAATAGTCATTGCTTAATACCTTGAATTGATGGGCATCAAACCAAATAATAGTTATCGCATGAATTGGCATTAATATCAACCCAGTAGTTGCATCATCATGCTAAGGATGGCAATACATGGTATACCCACCCCACTCACTCACTTCAAATGAGCTTGCTCATGATTCTTCAACACGTCGCATTGAGCTTGCACAAGAAATATGGAATCATGGTTTACCCACAGCTCATATGGTTTTGTTCATCAACAGTGTTTGAGTGGTTGCTTCAAGGTCTAGCATCAAGGGTCATGTTTACCAAGGAAACAAGGGTGCTTGTAGGTTGTGCAATTTAGGGATGTGAGCTTTTCCTTGGGCTTGATTTGAGGAGTTTGTCTCAACCATGCTCACTTTATGGGATCTACTTGCAACATCAACCAAGCAACATTTCTTCTCTCGGTATCCTTTTATTGTTTTAGTAATTTCTAATATTTTTTTGTTAATGCAAATTTACTTTTTCCTCCATCGATTTCCTAACTTCAACTTAAAAGGAATTTTTAGTGTCTGAGGTTGAGTTTTATATAGTGTGGGTATTTTTGTTAATCTAGTGATAGCTTATTTTTCTCTAGAATAACAATATCTAACAAGTTAGACATATAGAATCCAACAATGAAGGAGGTTTCAAATATGCTTTGAATTTATGAGGAAGTTAACCAAGTAAACATTTATTCTCTTATAGCAATTTCCACCAACTTTATAGAGCTTGAGCAAGCTAGTACCTACCACAACCTGAATGTTAAGAATCTCCTTCTCTAACAGCAACAATGAATTGAAAATATTGAGATAGAAAGAAGTTGAGTCCTAGATATTTATTCATAACTCAACACATGGATGCTCTCTCCTTAGTTTCCAACAACCTCTCCCTATAAGTAAGACCAATAGAGGAGGACTTTATCAATCAAGACAAAGACCCAAAGGATATAGAGGAACCAAGGTTCCCTCATGTAGGAGATTAAGAAGCTCAAGAAAATATTCATATATGAATCATGTTTATGTATTTTTATATAGTCTGCATTATGGGTAAATATGTGAAGTAATTTACTTGTAGGAAATCATGTAAATCCTTTTTGGAAAGGTTGTTGAAGGATTTAATAGGTTGCTTAGAACTATTTATAGTCCTAAGACAATTATGGGACTATCAAATGTTTACTGTTGTTAACTTTGTCGGAACCCCTTTGATTTAATATAAGTTTCATTTTGGTTATTTAAAAAAAAAAAAAAAGTAATTCTAAAGTTTAAATAAATCAACAATTTAAATTATGTAATTATACAAATTACGAATTTATGGTAGGTGATATCCATGTGGAAAAACTTGAACAAGAGAAATCAAGTTCATTATCTTTAAAATAGGTTTTTTTGAATGTTTGTGAGTGTTTAAGCAATGTCTCAAAAGTGCCTTCTTTTGGGTTGCCTTATGGAGTATCTATGTATAGCCATATATTAAATATCCTTGGGTGATCAATTACAATAGACAACATTGGTGAGGATCTTATGACGAGAGTACCATCTTTTGCAATAAGTAACTATCAAAATGAACTATATACAATATCAACATCAAAGAAGAATCCGTTAATATTATAGATTATCATTGATGCAAAGAATTGTATTACAAATAAGAAAATTAATGATGTGATCATATTTTTACATTAACTTTTGTACATATCCAGTATTGTTCATGAAGGGCAAGGTTAGGATATCTCTACATGTGTTAAAAAAAAAAGAATAAGAGTCTCAATTTTCTCTAAGTTGATTGTGGATCTCCAAGAATATAAGAATGGTTTGTTGTCATTATTATGTATTTTATCATTTCCATATAATTATGGTATTCTCTATTTGATACTCCAATCCAAAATTTTGTTATAATGATTTAAATATAATGAAGGTAGGAGGGATATTAGAATTGTTTTATGATGTTACATGGTGGGAAATTGTGTCTCCTAGATCAAATGAATTACATAATTTTCCATAAACCATTTATATGGCCTTCAGTATGGGGCCAGATATTATAGAAATCTAAAACCAAATTTTTGAGAGATTTATAATTACAATTGGGAGGGATTGTAGGTAAAGATGTGAAATCTCCATCTTTATCTTTGAGCATTGATTTAGAACTCTTGGTTCCATACAATTATGGCATTATCTATTTAACCTTTTCTTTCTCATATATGGACTAGGGTTTATATTAGACTTGGTTATTTTTAGATATAACTTTAAAGCTTATTCATAACTTAAAGAATGCATATTTTTCATCTCGAAGAAAGTGGAACGATGTTATGTGCATATGAAATTTAATGAGATGTATTCATGCATCGCTAAAGTTTTAAATAAGATGTTTTTGCCTAAAATATTACAACTAAGTTTACAATTTTCATTTATATTTAACATGATAGAATATTTTTAACACCATTAACTTGCACTCTTATTAAGGAATAAAATTGAAAATTTCCATTTTCTCATTATATTCTTTATTTTTAAAAATTAAAAGTGAATACCCAATAAAGGTGGCTAGATTGCAAAACTCACATCCAACAATCCCCATTTTATGGAGGATAATGAATGCCTAGATTTGAACCAAGTCAATTTCACAACCACTACTCTAAGTTGTCACTAATCCATAGCCTCGCTAGCAAGAAGTAAGGTATGATACTTGGTAGGTCATTAAAGAATGAAGAAGGGATAGGGATATACTCAAAGTGTTTAATTTTACTTAGCAGTCTTATCCTAAAAGAGAAAGATGCAATCGATGTGATTGTCAAATATAGACCTATTGCATTATGCAATACAAGCTACAAAATATTCTCTAAGATGATTATTAATATTCTCAAGTAAATACTTTGGGTAATAATATAGAAGGAGTGAGGAAAATTTAAAAATATATATATATAATAATAAGCAAAATCATTATAACCCAAAAAATAATCCACAACACGTAGAAATCAAAAGTAATAATAAATCTCCTAATATATAAGTCATATTATAAACTAAATTGTGTATTTATAAACCAAGTACTAAAGGCCTTTGGGTTCAATGATTTCTAGATTGATTGGATACGCTACATTTCAAGACATTTTTTTCCCAATCTTATTAAATCGCATCCCAATAGTACCCTTCTAGTCTAGTAGGAGGACCAAACAAGGGGACACTTTAGCATCATATCTATTTATAATCATAGAAAAAGGATTAGGTAGAATGTCAGCACCCATGCCAAAAAAGGAGTAGACAAGAGGCATAACATTGTCACAAGATATAGAGATAGTCTCACACTTGCAATTCATTGACAACACCATGTTTATGGGAGAAGCTAACATTTGAGAAGTTTGTTCATTTTAGAGAACCCTTACAGTGTTCCTCAAAGTTATAGGAGATTGAGTAGACAAATACAAATATAGAATCTTATTTTTCAACACTCTATTAAATGTTTGAGTGCATATTAATAAGATACTCAATTTTAGTAGAGCTTGTCTTCCAATTAAATACTTGGGAGTTCCTCGATAGTTAGTAATTGGGGAGAAATAAAATGGGTAGATCCTCTCTTAAATATTCATAAGAAATTATAGGTGTGTAAATTATCTATAGTCAAAAGAAACACACTTAAAAAATATTTTCTGAAGTGCTTAAACTTTCCTATTCTTTGCCATAACCACAGGACAAAAGGTCATCAAGTAAATGGAAATCATAAAAATAAATAAGTATGAGGCGACCAACAATTAGAGGAGAAAATACCCTTGATGTCATAGAAAATTGTACACAATGCAAAAGAAATAAGAGGACTAGGTTTATAGAAAATGGAACATTTCCAAGGATCGCAAGAGGGGGAGGGATTCTCATTAATCCCAAAGGAGAAACAGAAATAAAGTTCAAATAGGGATTAGGCCAAAAATCAAACAATCTTGTTGATATGTATGGACTTTTCCTCGATATTCAATTAGCCAAAGTGCAAGATATTCCTTCCATTTTCATTCTAGGGGACTCACTAATCATCATCTAGCTCCTCCAATGGGGTTACCTCCCTAAGAATAATCAAATCGCTCTCCTCTTTCAAATAATATATGGTATTCTCAAATTATATCTTGCAAATCTTATTTTCATATCCTTCGCAGTCAAAATAAGGAAACAAATCTACAATCCAACATTGCATGTCAATTGGAATAAGGGAAATACGAGGTCAATCTCTCCTTTAAGTGGATGGATATTCCATGATTACTTTAAATAAGAATCCTAGCTCCCATTGCTTGAAATTGAGAATTGAGGGAGAGGGGGCGAGGTGGTTGAACCCTAGCTGCCTCTTCCCTTGGTTCGTGCCTTTCCTTTGCTTCTTGAACAAGTCTCTAGGACTTCCTGACTTGCTGCTGATGTTGTTTCCTATTTTGGGGGTGATTATTGCACATAGGTTGTTCATTTCCGTGCCTGCGTAGGGTAAGAGTCGGGGTGTCATTCGTGGTCCAGTTGGAGCGACCTATCACCATGGGTGCCTTCTCCTTCTAGTGCAACGTTTTTTTTGTTGCTGCGGTTTCCGTTGGGGCTTATGCCCTGTTTTTGCTGCCATCTTTTTGGGTCTGGCTTTTGGTTCGTAGTCGCTGTGTTTTGCGTCTGTCTCACTACAGATTGGGGACTTGAGGGAGCAGGGGTGTGGTGGCTGACCCTAGTCGACTATGCCCATGGTTCGTGCCTTCCCTTTTTTCTTAACCAAGTCTCTGGGGCTTATTGTCATCGTTGTTTCTTGGGCACTCGTGTCGTCACCATGGGTGCCTATCTGGTGCATAATTTTTTGGTTTTGCATTGTGGTTATAGCGGGTTCCGTTGGGGTTTATGCCCTGATCCTTCTGCTACCCTGTTTCTAGGCTTTTTGTTCCAGGTTACCTAGGCGACCTATGCGTAGGACATATACTGACTTTTGGTAGGCAGTTTTTTTTCCATAGTTGTGTGTATGCGCCAGTGTCACAGGTCGTCTGTCGGTTTTCATTGCCTTGATGGGTTTTGGCTCCTATTCTTTCAAGTTTTTTGTTGGGGTTTTTCAACTCGTTTTGTAATGATTTGATGCCTGTTTTGTTTGGTCAAAACAACACAAAAAGTGGCTTATGACCACTATTACTACATGTTCTATCAACATCTTCAACATGTAATTTTCAGAATATCAATGAAAACTATGATTTTTCCATGGAAAAAAAAAATATCTATCAAGTTTTCTGTTGGGGTTTTTCAAATCATTTTGTAATGATTTGATGCCTATTTTGTTTGGTCAGAACAACACATAAAGTGGCTTATGACCACTATTACCACATGTTCTATCAACATCTTCAACATGTAATTTTCAGAAATATCAATGAAAATTATGATTTTTCCATGGAAAAAAGAAATATATATATATATATATATATTATATATATATCCTAGGTCCTCTCTTGCTCAAAGAACACATAATGGGTAAAGACTAGGAGTTATCTACCCAATAAGGCTCTCCTCAAATTTGTTGGATTCAGACAAGGTTTTATTCATAAGATTTAAGGTGAAAGTGTTCATGGCACAAGGCAAGGTCCAAATAATTTGACTCAAGGTGATAACTCTCCTCGCACATAACTAAAGCAAACATGTCGACTTAAATATTTGATTCACTCCAGGTGGTGTATTTCACTAGTCCTGTCACGGGAAGTGGCAGGCTCAATAATCGCAAGCTTGAGGTATATTAATTCATAGTTTATGTTGCAAATCACAGCTGGTCCTTCATCTCATCTCCTCTCTGACTTTGTACCATGTTAGATGGGTATCATTAGGAGAAAACTAGTGAAATGGATGTTGAGACCAACTCAGGAAACATGGGAACATAGGGAATTGCATATAGCATTCGTGAATTTGAGATCAGGATGCATAAGTAGACTTGGATCTCTAATTATTTGCATGATTGCTATGGTGAGCAGTGCAACATAGTGAGGCTTTCTCAATATGCGTTAGAAACTTATCCATACACTAATTATTTTTTTCCTGGGTCGCACCTCCAGCAAACCAGGACCAAAGCTCCCTAGAGATTCACTATATCAAGGTGCATGTGCAATCACAAAATTTATAGGAGCGCGTGGATTGGGAAGAGAAAGGATTCTTTAAATTGGAAAGTGATATCCACGCTGTAGGTTTTAACCCCGTACAAAAATTACCTACATACGAATTCTAAAACACAAAAAATAAACAATAGCGAGAGCATAACACATAAAACAAATATGCACAGAGATTTTCCCCTAGATCCCAAAATTGGGACTATCAGATGGATTTTTAATTATGTTCCTTTCAATGTTACAATACATATATATATATATATATATGTCGAAGCGTCCAATGCCATATACCGAAAACCATGCACAAAACCATAGGTAGGTCCGCCCACCTAATACAGGGTCCAAAAAAAATCCCCCCGAGGGCTGCCGGCCCCCCTGTGACCCTCCCCCCTACTACGCATCAGTGCAATGAAGGGGGGGCTAACCCCCCAGTTCTGTTAGGGGGGCTAGTCATGGAAAGAATATAACACAACCCAACATTCTCCCACTTGTTGTTTTCTTTCCACAATTGGCCACAAGAGATCTTAGTCATTTATCCAACCCTACAAAGCCCATTGTTTCTCTACTCTAAGAGAACTTCTCAAAGCTCATATATTTTGTCAATACATCTGCAATATTCTTCAAAGTGTCCACCTTTACCAGCAACACCTTTTTGTCTTCTATCATATCCCTCACAAATTGATACTGAACATCAATGTGCTTTGTCTTTGAATGGTAAGAAGGGTTCTTTGCCAAGAAAATTTCACTTCCGTTATCACAGTCTATCCTTATAGCTCCTTGTACTAACCCCAGACTTGAACACAATCTCTGCAACCAAACTGCTTCCTTGCTTGCATGAGTGGTTGCCATGTATTATGCCTCTGTAGTTGATAGTGCCACTACAAATTGTTTCTTACTCATCCAACTGACTGCACCTCCAAATAGGTTAAACACATACCCACTTGTGGATCTTCTCTTATCTAGATCTCGAGCCTAGTCTGTATCAACAAAGCCACGGATATCCAAAAATTTGTCCAATTTTAGTCTTCCTTGGTAGCACAAACCATAATAACTAGTGCCACGCAAATACCTGAAAACCCGCTTCACTATTGTCCAAAGCTCCTTCCCTGGTTTTGACATAAACCTGCTCAATACTCCCACTGAATGTGCAATGTCTGGTCTAGTACAGACCATCGCATACATTAGGATACCGACTGTACTTGCATATGGATCACGGGACATGTCCTCTTCCTCTTCTTGTGTCTTGGGACATTGTTCAACATATAACTTTACACCTACATGAATAGGAACCCTCACCGGTTTACTATCCTGCATATTAAACCTCTGTAGTATTGTTTCGACATACTTCCTCTGGTTTAACCAGAGCTTTCTCTTTGTCCAATCTCTTTTAATTTCCATGCCCAAAATATAGTTTTCAGCACCAAGATCTTTCGTGTTGAATTTGGAGGACAATTGGGTCTTCAAATCCTGGATAATTTCTTTGTCATTTCCAACCAACAACATATCGTCCACATACAAGACCAGATAAATAACATAGCCACCAATTAATTTGAAATATACACAGTGATCTACTTTGCTTCTAGTGAAGCCAAGTCCCCATATAAATGTATCAAATTTCTAATACCACATCCTTGGTCACTGTTTTAACCCATACAGAGACTTTTTTAACTTGCATACCATTTCTTTCTTACACTTCACCACAAAGCCTTCAGGTTGCTTCATGTAGATCTCTTCTTCCAAATCCCCGTGAAGAAATGTTCTCTTCACATACATCTGTTCTACCTCAAAATCAAAAGCAGCAACAACAGATAAAAATAATCTAATAGAAGCTACCTTGGCAAGAGGAGAAAAAATATCACCAAAATCAATTCCCAACTCCTGGGAATAACCTTTTGCTACCAATCGAGCTTTGTATTTCTCCACCTTTCCTTCTACATTTGTCTTCTTCTTGAACACCCATTTGCTGCCAATTGGTTTCCTTCAAACCGGCAACTCCACCAGATCCCAAGCCTCATTTTTGTGCAAAGATGCAATTTAATCAACCATGGCCTCTTTCCAGAGTTTTCCATCCTCTGAATCTACTACTTCCTTCACAGTTCTGGGATCATCATCAGTAATAGATAAAGCAAAATTTGAGCCAAAAGCAGATGGACTATACCTTTCTGGTTGCCTTCTTTCTCGAACTGATCTTCTCACAACCGGAGTTTGTGGCTCTTCATCTTCCAATTCCTCTTCTGATGTAGAGTCTGATTCTTCCTCCTTTAGCTCAAACTCTATCTTCTCAGGTTCCTTTGATGGGACTTCATGTTTAATAAAATATTTCACCTCTCTGAACACCACATCTCGGTTGTACGCAAACTTCCTTGTTACTGGGTTCCAAAGCTTATAACCCTTTAAACCATCCTTATACCCAATAAAGATGCACTTTTCAAATTTACTATCCAACTTTGTTCTTTTCTCCTTTGGAACATGTACATATGCATCACATCTAAATACCCTCAGATGTGAAAGAGAAGGTTTCTTACTAGTCCGTACCTCTTGTCAAGTCTTCCTCCAACGCTGATGAAGGTGATCTATTGACCAAGTAACATGTTGTCTCCACTGCCTCTGCCTAGAATTCTTGTCCTAACCTGGCACTACTGAGCATGCTTCTTTCCCTTTCCATCAACGCCTTGTTAATTCTTTTTGCAACTCCATTTTGCTCAGGTGTGTATGGAGTAGTCTTCTACTATGCTATACCACACTTCTTACAAAATTCTTCAAATTCCTTCTTGCAAAACTCTCCACCGTTACCTGTCCTCGACACCTTTATCTTCTTCTCTGTCTGGTTTTCGACCAGAGCCTTAAATTCTTTAAACCTATCAAGACATCATATTTCTTCTTGAGGAAATATATCCATGTATTCCTTGAGAAGTCATCTATAAATGATACATAGTACACAGACTTACCCAGTGATGGAACCTTCACAGGTCCAAACACATCACTATGCACAAGCTCTAATATTTGTTTTTCCCTCATACCACCAGAGGGGAAACTAACCTGATTATGCTTCCCATATACACAATTTTCACAGAAATCAATATCCAGAGATCTATTAATCATACCTTCTACCATACCTTTACATGAAGTATTCGAAGGCCCTTCTCTCCATTATGTCCAAGCCTTTGATGCCATAACATGGTATTTTCTCCAAAGACCACTAGATTTTCTGCTCCACTTTCAGGAACCACAGAACATTTGCACCCATCAATAACAGTGCTACCTTGCAGCTTGTACAGAGTTCCAATCCAAATTCCCCGCATCAATACCAGTGCTCCCGAACCATCTTGCAGGTATCTTTCTCGAACAATGTTTTTACACCTGCATCATCCAGCTTGCTTACAAAAATCAGATTTTTGGCTAATGCAGGAATATGCAAAACACCCGGAAGTGTTTTAATCCTTCCACCTTGAAACTTCAACTTGACTTTTCCAAGACTAACAATTCTAGCCTTCCTGTCATCCCCCAAGAAGACATCACTACCATCATATTTCTCATACTTGTAGAACCACTCTCTATGGGGAGTGAAGTGAAAGGATGCACCTGAGTCAATCAACCATGCCTCATGATCTACATGTGTACTTGAAGAAGACAAGTACACATCCCCACCTTCATTTGAGGTGGTTTTCAACTTTGCAGAAGGAGCATCATCAAATCACTTTCTGTTGTCAGGAGCTTTAGGTTTACAGTCCCTTTTGTAGTGCCCTTCCTTTCCGCATTTCCATCACACCTTTAGAAGTTTTCCTGGATATTTAGATCTCCCTCTAGATTTAGATCTCTCACTCAATGACTTATTTTTGTTTCTGTTATGGGACCTTCCTCGTACAGACAAGGCATCACCATTCTGGCTCTCCATATTTTTCCGTCTCATCTCCTCCATCAACGAGGATGAGACTATTTCATCAAATTGCAAGGCAGTTGCATTGCTACCTAATGCAATAACCAGACTATCCCACAAATCTGGTAGAGAACACAACAAACTGATGCACTTATATTCATTTGAAATTTTAATATCAACATATAATAACTGACTTACCACAGTACTAAATGAGTTCATATGCTTTGTCACCGAGTCTCCATCTTTCATCCTCAAGTTATACAACTTTTTCCGTAGGAATAGTTTATTCACCAGAGAATTAGATTGTACAAATTCCCTAACTTGTCCCACAAAGCCTTCGTTGTAGCTTCCCCTTATACATTCAGCAATATTGAATCAAAGACACACAATCTTATTGTGCTCTTTTCCTTCCGATCCAACTTCTTCCATTCTTCATCGAACACTCCCGTTGGTTTAGTACCCAGATCTACTACGATCCACTGATCTTTATCCACCAACAGATTTTCCATCTTGAGTTTCCATAACTCAAAACTCTGACCATTAAATTTCTTGATCTCTGTCTTTCCACTACTCGCCATCTTCTTTCACCACCAGAATCGATCCCACAGATCTCCCACTGAACAGGGTCTACCAAAGGCCCAAGCAAAACCCCTCAGCAACAAATACGTCCCCTTGAAGCCAAAACAACTCTCATACTAAATGTAGGTTTTAACCCCATACAGAAATTACTTGCATATGAATTCTAAAACACAAAAAATAAGCAATAGCGAGAGCATAACACCTAAAACAAATATACACAGAAATTTTCCCCTGGATCCCAAAATCGGGACTACCAAATTGATTGTTCATTATGTTCCTTTCAATGTTACAATGTATATATATATATATATATATATATATATATATAATATATATATATATATAGATATATATATTATATATATATATACAGTTGAAGCATCCAATACCATGGACCGAAAACCATCGCACCCAAAACCATGTGCGAAAACCATGCACAAAACCATAGGTAGGTCCACCCACCTAAGATAGGGGTCTAGTCGTGGAAAGAATATAACAAACCCAACACACACACTCTGCAAATTCAAATTTCGTCTCTCATTGGTTCAAAGGGTATAAGGAAAGCCCACAGAAAGAAAATCCAAGCATGCAGAAATATTGTTTAGATAGCTTGGCATTCCCTACTCTTGGACTTACTCCCCACTGGTGAATCAGTGGGTATTCATGCTTGCCTAGAAGCTTAGAAATTTAGAATACAAACACTCTGAGTGTTGTGTCATTCCAACCTTTACTCAAAATTTGTCACACAGGTCGCCAATCAAAAATAGCTCATCAATGTCAACAGTGTCCATACCCTCCACTGGATTGGTATGCGGAAGTCGTTGACCTTCTATAACAAATTGTTTCCTTGATAGAGCAAGTGCAAATAAAGCAGGATAGAATCTACCAATTGGAGGATGAAATGGAATGGGCGCGCCAAAAAATAATAGATATACGGGCTCAGAGAGACAACAATGACGATAGAAGTACAACTAACAATGCTCCAGGTAGCTCCAAGCAAAAAATGTTCATTGACCCTCCTTAGTAAGATATGCCAGTTCCTTGCAAATGCATTTTGTTGAATGACCAATATTGTAGACTTTATAGTAGCATGTGCCTTAGTTTTGGTTCTCATAAAGCATGTATAAAAATATGACAGAGAATTTTGAGATACTTCCTCATATCCTTCTTGAGGCATCTGTATATTTGAACAATATGTAGATCTCAAGAGTACAACCCACTACAAATCATCAAATACATGAAGATGTAATATGTTTCTTTCAATCACATTTCAGCTAGAAAAAGATCCATTGAATTCCCCCCATACTAATAGTGTCAATACCCAAGTTTTCATTGAAAATGGTAAAATGAGCATAATGGTATGAAATTCAAACATAATTATACACAGATTAAATATATAAATTCAAACCATTAACTAATAGACATAAAGAATATTCCATTAAATATTTACATAGTCCATAGGAGTAGTGGGTGATGAGAAATTATCTGTGAGATGTAGAAACCAACTTATGTGTTATATTGTAATTTTAGAATCATTGTACTACTTTGATCCACCTCATAGCAACCAACATGTGGGGGACAACTCTCCACCCAACCATAGGCTCAGATACACCATGTATTTTTATAGATGACTACCCCCAAGTCGTCATTCAAACACCTTTGCTTGTGACTAATCCTTGTTTCCCAACAATTCTCTAGGAGAAAATATACCTCACATCCTTTTCCTCATCCATTAAATAGAACCCCTTTTGTTTTAAAATGGAAGAAAAAACTATAGTTTATTCATATGGTCTTCTAAACTGATAATTACTTCTAATGATTCAATTCATTTTACATATTATTGTCCATAATTACGCAATTAGACAAAATACATCAACAATATAACGTATATGACAGTAGGATCATGAAGAGACAACTAAACCAAAAACATAAGAATTTACCCTAGGAAAACCTACATGGGATAAAAACCCAACAAACTTTTCCATAGAAAAACTATTTAGTTCAACAAGAGATGCATCTAGATCTTCTAGTCATACACAAGGTCAAAATAACCATCAAAGAGACTTGGTATGACCTGGTCCAACTCCTTACTCAAGTCATAAGTTTTCCAAACAATCTCTAACTGATCTAATTTTCTAGGGCATAAATTCAATATGTTTCCTTTGCTCAGAGATTCTATCCTTCATCATCTCATAAATTTGGTTGGTTTCCTTTCCTTAGAAACTCGTTCCTGCACCATCTCAAATATTCGGCCTGCTACTTCATCAGTAATGTGCCTCAGATAATCTTCTTCTCTGCCTTAGATCAGACTTGTCTTTTGCCTCAGGTCCAACTTCTTATTTTTCCTTAGATTCAGGTATGAGTATCTTGCTTGGAAAGGAGCTTGAATGCCTCATATATATAGTATACTGGATGGCCAGATGGGTGCCTTTATGATTAGGCCGACTTTACTAGAAGGAGGGTCGACTTGACTTCTTTGGAGCCAAAAATTCAAATTTTCTCTTTTAAAAACTGACATGGAGAACATGTCATATATTTTCTCTTTTAACAAGTTCAAGAACAACATGCCTTCTTTATCATTTCAAATACATCAAGAGTTAAAATGTTAATTATGAAGGGCGACCATAGCTACAAAATTCAATAAAAACTTCATGCACATGATTTGCTTGTCATCATGCATTTTTTTTCTTAATATATTTTAGCTTATATTTTTCCACAAAATTAGTGTACTCATATAATCATGGGGCACTAAAGAACTTTTTTCTTAAAAAAACTTTACCCCATTTCCTTCACTCGAGACATTTCCTAAAGAAAACAAGATAGAAAAGACAATATTAGATATTGTTTCCCTTATAGCAGATTTTTGTGCCCAATCAAAGGTGGTCATAGATATAATGGGGAAAGAGAGAAAAATTGAATTCGACGAATGGAACTAACATGACATATCCAACCTGTTAGCGCTTGGAATTTACCTAGGCTGAGATAGACAAACTCTCAAGGCTACATCAAACCATTTCACCTCGTAGCTAGCCCTACGAGGTATGAGAAGGCTCTCTCGGGTCAGATTCGGTAGATCTTTCAATATGATAAGCTAACCCATTAGGATCAAATATTTTAGGCTAGTAAATTGATAAGGGGGGTTGACTTAAAGATTTTTGGTTTTTTGGTGGCAATTGGAGGGAGTGCAATTCAGGGTGCGGGGATTGAACTCAGTTTTTGCAGGTGATTCCTTGGGGCAAGGTAGGAATCTATGCTAATGCCTTTAGTTGAAAGAGATGATCAGGAGGAAAGGAGAAAAGCTAAAGAGGGCAAACAATGATTTGAATCCTCTCTAGACGGTGGAAAACATAAAATTTAAACAAAATTGAAAGCTGAGCATGACATGCATGGATTCAAACTTTATCACTTCTTTTGTTTAAATAGCAGCAAGAGATCAAGGAATGGAACACATAAACACACTTACAATAATAGTAGGAAGCACACCATCAACATAATAATCCACAAGAATCCACAATGAAGTCTGCAAAACCCTGGCCTTCCTTTTCCTCGAATTGCAGAAAATACAAGTCAATAATACAATAGCACTTCTCCCTCTAGAGTCCAACCCTCCAACCTCTCAAAATGACTAAGAAAACACATAATATAGGCAAGCTAACCTCTTCCCTTGCCTCTAGGGGTCGAGCTCATCCTTCTAGGAGCAGTTTGAACTAATTCCAAACTAAGCACTAGATAATAGGCAGCTCAACAACTTGCCTCTATTAATTAGCTAACTGATTCATGCATTAATTATTCACTTTTTACATCAAGGAAGCTTCTAGAAGAGTAAAGAGAGGTAAAATCTATCAAAGTGCCATGAAAATATTACATTTATCCATCATCTACAAGTAAAAATAATCAACCATAGTCAAAACAGTGTTTTTGACCAAAAAAGTCAATTTTGGCAAAGTTAGCTCTCACATCCGCACCCCCTGGCTCTCACGTCCGCGCACCTTTGCAGCAACTTTTGAGTGGGTTCCACTGGTCCAAATCAGGTGCAAGATGTCTCAGTAGAATTGGTCTGTCTACATTCCATCCCAAGTGGAATTTCTGAATTTGGAGTTGTTTTGCCCCCTCAAAAACCATTTCTCCCAAGGTCACTTTCTGCAACTCAAAAAGTGGGCAGAAAGTCATTTGTTTGATGTATTTTGAGCTTTTGGAGGCTCAAATCTCAAAATCAGGCTTCTCCCAAGTATTGGTAATTTTTCGCTTTGCATGCCCTTTCCAAAAATGCCAAGTTTTCAAAATTCTGAGCAGTCCTTCAAAACAGCCGCGCTCGGGACGCGGACATGACACTGGAAAAACCTGTAATTTTACCAAAAATTGGCTAAATGCTCCAAAATTCTCAAAAATTTCAGATTTTGATACTAGATCAAGGCTGATCAGTACCATGATGAATGAAGGATGCTTCAGCCAAGATGGAGAGTGGATTTGTCCTTTTCTTCTTCTTCCGAGCCTCTGACAGCTTTC
>APFE031024329.1:18559-37210 GCA_000404065.3 Pinus taeda | reverse complement strand
ATAACCTTTGGACTGGCCATTTGATGCTTTGGAAAACAGGGAGTTAGGGTATTTGATTGCAAGAGGAAGGGAGAGGGAATTGGTAACTTGGGAATTTAGGGAAAAGATTAGGTTTAGGGGGACAATGAAACCCTTTTAATAATCATTGCGAACTAGTTTTTGTAACAGCAATTCATTTAAACAGGGGTAGTTTCATTTTTGCATTTGTCATTGGGAATTAGGGTTTCACTATATGCTTTGACATTGGGATGGACATTCAATTTGCATAAGGAGTTTTTTCATGAAGGGAAATGCAATTGAATTAGGTTTTCATATGGGGAATATATAGGGAAAAACAGAGTCTTAAGGATGGGGAAGAATACCATGTTAATGCAAAACCCTAATCACAACAGAACTGATCTTTTTTATAGGTATGCAGCTGTGCA
Organism: Pinus taeda; assembly: GCA_000404065.3. Taxonomy (NCBI): domain Eukaryota; kingdom Viridiplantae; phylum Streptophyta; class Pinopsida; order Pinales; family Pinaceae; genus Pinus; species Pinus taeda. The sequence goes on along the minus strand of APFE031024329.1, from coordinate 36,785 downwards.
TTTAATGGAATTTTGTCATGACTTTAACATAGCTTGCAACCTCTGACATATACACAACAAGATGACATTTTTCTTTATATTTTTTTTTATAAGGCTATGCAAATGGCATTTTCACTGTTTTTTACAACTCTTGTGTGCATGCCTTGTCATCACTTTCTTTTTGTTTTTTGTTTTTTACCATGTTTTCTTTTGCATTTTGTTGTGTTTTTATACATGATTTGCTGTGTGACAAAGTGTTAGGGTTTTAATCATGTAGCATGGGGAAAAGTTAAGATTTGGATAGTTAGAAAGAGCTAGGGTGTGATAGGATTTTAAAGGTAGGGTTTGTAGGTCTAATTTTCATATGAGATTAATAAAAATGACATATACACATATGTGAATATCAATGGAAAATGAAAAGGGGGGATATAAGGAAACACTGCCTTGAAAACAAACAAACTGTCAAACATAAGCTTGCAAAACACCAATCATTCCTCCATGGATTTCTTGCATGAGATTATGATTGAAATCCTCTTTTTGAATCATCAAACCACCACAAAACACGTAGGGGAGACATACCTCGGTAAATATGGATGAGTTTGAAGAAGGTTTGCTGATCAAATGAATTTATATGGCCTGAAAACCACGCGCTGCCCAGATGTCCGCGCACCTCTCCCAGATGTCCGCGCGCTGCCCAGGTAACCGCGCGCATGCAAATTTCTGTGTAAATTTTGCTCTCTCAGAGCCGCGCACCGCCCAGGTAACCGCGCACCTCTCCCAGATGTCCGCGCGCACTCCCAGGCACTGAAATTGCTGGATGCTGCTCGAAATTGTCTCCTTTGCCTTTGTCTTGTAAATTCTTGTTTGACAAATGCACAATGAGAATCTTTAAAGAGGGAATTAACCTTTATATGCTTCCATTTAAAAAATATTAAACTCAAAAACCCACTTTATAATGTTTATACTTTGACATTCTTTTTCACACTGTTTTGGAGTCATTTTGTCCTAAAATGAGTTCTTTTGATGGGTTTGACTTTGTTCTTTTTGCAGGTTGACCATCTGACGAACTGTGGAGAAGGAACCAGGGTTGTTGCCGGCACTTTAGCAAACTTTCTGAGAATTTCTTTATTTTTACAAATTTGTCATGATCCTTGGACTTAAAAACAGAGTTTTTAAATCCAAGGCATAAAATGATCTGTAGCTGATGATGAAACACATGTACATACCTCCCTCTGGCTTGTTGGGCACTCACTAACCTTGACTCGTGACCTTGACATAATTTTGACTCAAAACCCTAGACCTAAGACCATGGGACCTCAAGACAAAATAATGACAAGTATGACTCAATTACATTTGTAGTATGACCTCATCCAGCAAAGCCAAGAAGGGAAAAATGACTAGCTTCCTCCATTCAGTGTTATGGCATGCCTAGCGGGATGCAAAATTGACACTGATGAGACACCTAACCATGCATATGCAAAGAGCAATTGATCACTGATGGAGGGCTTAAGACCGACACTAACACAACCCACTAGATTACTCATCAATCTAGGTTACTTATTAATTGAGCATAAGAATTCAAACATGAAGTTGTGTGTAACACCCTCCTCCCACATTTACCCAAACTAACCATTCCACTGGGGTAAACATGTGACGAAGAGTTACTATGATATTATTTGACCTCGTAGATCACCTTAAGGAAGCGGAACCAACTAACCAGCACTTTAAAGACCTACCTTGTGAGATAGAGAACCTTCAGCATCCAACCAACCCCTCCAGGTATCCATCCCTTGAGAGAGCTTGTTTCTTGATTGAACTAGAACCCCAGTCGCTCCCATAATAATCCTTCCATGCAACTGAGACCCTCAAGTCACTCCCACAGTAAGGCATCCATGTGACTATGGCCCTTTCTATGCAGTTTTATGTTAGCGACGCCAAATTTTAAACCACTTTTTCAAGGCTAGGACTCATGCCTCTGCCCAGAGCTTGATGAAACTCTCAAAAATGATAAATAACAAGATGACAAGGCCTCTAATGCAAAATTTGAACAAGGACCTAACCCAACAAGGTTTATCCATGACATATATTCCATCAAACACATCATGAACATGTAATCTACAAGTCATAACAATAGATCTAAACATAGGGACCTCATACTTATCTCAAATTCATCAATAAGGTCTAATGCCCTCTCACAATAGCTGCATTATCATCTATTAGTTCATGCATTCATTAACATTTTATTTACTAAACAAAACATTATGAGAGCCATAACTCAAGTTTGTCATGAACCATGCTTATAACTAGCATATAACCAACATATCAACAATGATAGAACATCATTATAACCACATAATAACAAACACATTTACACATAATACATGAGAGGGAAAGATCTCTTTTTAACATATGCAAAATCCATCCTAGCCAAGGACTTCCACGTACCACCCGACCATAGATTGGGCTAAACCAAATCTTTCTTCAGCCAATCACCCCTCTGTCATATTCCAAGCATGAATGTGGGACTCACAAAGGCACCAATCATGGCGTCCTTAGGCTTTACCGTGTATCTCACCAAGGGATTCCTAGGCCCAAACAATAAACATACACTATAGGCTTTACCTCAATCCCGCCATATATTGGTCAAGGGATCACAAGGCCCTAAACAAGCATGGATGCCTCTGGATCTCTCCACCTAAACCGTGAGGAATTTGTCCATTTCCACCCTCTAGACTTTACCGTGTATCCCTCCATTACCGATCAAGGGATTCCTAGGCCCAACGATGGTATTCACCTCTAGGATTTACTGTGTATCCTGCCATTCCCGATCAAGGAATTCCTTGGCCCAATGAGGGTTTTCACCTCTAGGATTTACAGTGTATCTTGCCATTACCGGTCAAGGGATTCCTAGGCCCAAAAAGGGTATTCATAACCAGGATTTATAGTGTATCCCACCATTACCAGTCAATGGATTCCTAAGCCTTGTGATTTTTACTAAGACCATCCCACTCAGTTTCGAAACCATCTAGCAATCTAGCTCAACCAAGTAAAAGAACCACATCACACCATGGCTATCCATAAATGGAAAGGAAAGGCTGAAAACCATTGTCACACATGGAAAAAATCATGTCAATGACAGTAAGAGAACCAAATACACACATGCATGTACCATGCATGCCAAAACTAGCAAGGAAATCTTACATGCAACTTGATACCTGCAAGTAATCCCGCTATAGCAGCTTGATCCTGCTCTTTCTTGCTTAACCTTTGCTTCCCTTTGCATTCTTGTCCTTCCTTTCCCTCCCTTCCTCCAATGCTAGAGTGCTCCAAGAATACTCTAAGTGTATGATTGTATGAGAGAATAGAGAGAGAGAGCTCGAAAATTGAACTGGCAAAAGGTTGTGAACTAATCCTCGGAAGCCTTTTTATTAATGAGGCCTCTATTTTCTTCAATTTCCATTATTTTTCCTTCATTTTCCTCTCATGAAACTTTTGACCTTCCACCTTCCTTTTCTCCCATTTTCCTTTATTTTCATAAATAAACTGCAAATTAATGTCAGTTTGCCTTTCCAAATCCTTTGCCAAATTCCTTAGCCATAATAAACCAAATGAACACCCACACAAGGATGGTTTTCCCAACATTTAGCTTGGAATAAGTGTCCCATGACCTTGGTTATTATTTTGCATTTATTAATTTTATTACATGGATTTTAACCAAGGGATATTACACTGTGAGTATAAGCACCAGAGTAGTCATAAGAAGGAAAGTGAAGAAACAAGAAAAATATAAAATTGTTGAGGGAAAAGAGCCTACCAAGAGGAGTTCAAAGAAGTGGAAGAAGAGAAAATTATAAAGGAGATAAATCCATCAAAAGGCATGGATGTTGGGAAAGACATGAAGAAGAATATCATTGACATTGAGTCCTCATGATGTTTTTTCATGTCACACATCAACTAGAGTGATTTTGGTTCATACTTGATAATATATCCCTCTAGATGGAGACCAAATTTTGAAATCTTGAAAGTGTCAAATGACTTTCACTTATGGATCATGAAGACCTAGCAAGTCCTCGATACTTCATATTCAATTCCAATGTTGCAGCGCTTCCTCATACAAAGGTTAATGGGGATGGTTTCACCTTTTAAAGAATACTAAAAGAGAAGGAAATTTGTTGTAATCATCCTCTCATTAGATATCCCTATGTGTCATCTTCTACCGGAGATATTGCCAATTTGGACCGAGAAGGTGTGGAGTTAACTTACCCACATCCTCTTAAATCTGTCTTCCTCAATGTTCCATTTTATCATTTTTCTCAATTTTTCATTCATTTTCCATTTATCATTATTATTTTCATTATCAATTTTCCTACCCATTTTTAGAATTTTGAATAACTAATTAGTTCTATGGGGAGTTACTCTTTCTCCTTCTCCTCTCATTACTTAACAATTTTCACTTCAACAATTTTACTTAGTCGTTTAAACAATTTTACTTAGTCATTTTGTGAATGTGGGTAAACCCTACTTTTACACTTAGTAATTTTTTCAGTATTTTTCCAAAATCCACGCTTAGTCATTTTTCTTACCTTTAACTTCTTAACATTACTTTCACCTCTTTACATTATCCTCCTCATCTGCATTATTCTCTAGATTTAGACTGTCTTCATGTAATCTCATATCCTAAGTTTTCCCCCTTTTTGGCACACCTTCCAATGACATGTGGTAGTATCTTTGGATGACACTTGGAAGGTATTGGTTGGACATAGATTAGTAGGCACTGACTTAGTGTGATGATGAGGAAATGAGTTGGCAACCAAAAACTACATTATGCATAAGCTATGCACAATTCCATGGTTCTTTCTACTTCATACAAAAATAACACAAGGAGTCCAATTATTTATATATTGTTATAAATTCCCTCCCACAATGGACGTGGGATAAATAGGTTAAAGTTATAAATCAAAGGCCAGGATTTACATGGAATTGACCAATAGTTGCTAAGTCACTATCATCTATAGGCCATATATTGAGTTCCTGATGTCCAAATTGAGCAAACAAGAGCTTGTTGGAAAGTTAAAGTTATGAAGAAAAAATTGGAAACGTCTTTGTGGCTAGAATAAAACTTATCATGCCTTAACATTTAAAATGATAGTAATACCCATTTCTAGCTTGGAAGTAATTTATTTTGGAAAAATGATTTATTGAAAAGAAGTTTTGAACCACTAAAGTGGGACCTAGTTTGGAGGACAAATATCTAAGTTAGGGACTTGATTCAATTAGAAAAATAAATAAATAAACCCTAACTACAACACAATTCTAAGAAGATGGAGAGAAGATTATCAAAAAGATGTTAAAAACATTAGAGTGAGAGATCATTCCATCAACCATTTATTTCCTAATTTTTGTGATTGTATTTTATTTTTCTTTGAAGCAATTTCCCTGCTTTCATCCTAATCTTTGACCATCCAACTTTGTTAATATATTATTCATTTATAAAGCCTATAATTGATTACATTCCTTCTTTTCATCTAGGTTTCCACTACTATTTTGTTTGGTCCATGAGAGCCCCGTCTCAGTCAATTTGGATGAATGCATTTCTTTTAATAGTGTAAATATCAGGAACATTATGTTGTGTGATAGGCATGGACTTTATTTAAACTAGATCATCAATATGTAATATTTTCTACTCTCACTTAGAGTTATTCTAGAAGTTTATAACATTTGTGGTTTTTAGACTTTATGTAAGGATGGGATATCATGTATGTTCTCTTATGCATCTTTTGATTTTAAATGAATTAAATCATTAAAGTTCTCTAAATTTCTAGGCCACTAATCTTGTTTTTTTTACAGTGTTTTCATTGATTTCAAGGCTAAAAAGGTCGAGAAATCATATGGTAGTAAGTTAATAAGGTTGAGGAGGTAAATGAGTGAATTGACGCGATACTTCAATAAGTAAGTTTTCTATTGTAAAATGACAAAAAAAACATCATGTCGTAAGTAAATGGCCAATAATGTTAGGTCAATCAAGTAGCAAGCTTAGGAGGTGTCTCCCACCAAAGACCAAGACGGTTGAGAATGCCAATGATCGAGAAGGTCAAGAGTGCCAAGGGCTGAGAAGGTTGATGATAAAGAAGATCAAGAAGATCAACCCCCAAGATGACATGGACACCAGGTGGCAGGATAGATGATGTGGAAGCATGAAGCTTTGACATGTGCCACTCATGTTTGGCTTTTCCATGTGGCAAATTAGATAGGTGGTAGGTGACACGTGGCAAGTGATATGGAAAGACACATAGAAAAATAACAAGTGGCACTAGGTACTTGGTCCATGATGACATCATGTGACAAACACAAAGGCTTTGGGATTTGTGTCATGACCTTTCTTGGTAAGGTCTTCGCGTGTTAAAGAATTTTGTTGATTCTACTGTTGATAGACAGAAACCACATGGCAACAGATTCACAACACTTGTGGGCCCCATATTAGGCCTTAGGTCATCAAAGAATCATAGTGTCAAATGAAACAATCGTGGATCATCCTGAGGGGTGAAGCCTAGAAGTAACGGGAATTAGTCATCAATTGCAGAACAATTAGGATTTTCATTAGTTGAATTTTACGTCATCGAAACCTTGTATGTTGAAGTGGAAAATGTAGTGGATTGTCCCAAATGGCAGAGTTCAGAAGAGATGAAAAAATTAGTCATCATTTGCAGAAAACAGCAAGGCTTGTCATCCATTGAAGTTTGTTTAATGGTCTTGGGACTTCGGTCTTGGAACTGTGCATGGATAGCCGAGTTTTAGCAGCTTTGAGTTCTATGGAAAAGTTGTGTTGGACGAAAGTTTTCAGTGTATTGGTTTTTTAGAAAAATACTGGAAGTGATTATTGAGAGGGGTCACAGTTCTAGCAGTCAAAGTTCCAAGAGGATTCATTTACAAAGATTGATCTTGTAGTGTTAAAAAAAAATTACCCAAGCAAGAAAATGTACATAGATAGATCCAAATGAAGAAATGAGTATGTGCAAAAATTATAAATAGAAATAGGAAGTTAGAGGATAGTGCAATGATCAGAGCATATACACCATCAGGAAGTATGAGTGAGGTGAGAACACACATAATAATATGATGAGCATGTAGAGAGAATAAAGGTGAAATGAATGTGAAAATTGTGTGAAGAGATGAGAGATTTGTAAAGATATGATTATGTAAGTGATGAAAAGAAAGCACAAAGCAATGTGCTAACAGAGCTGAGTAATCATGGGTAAACAAAGTGTGTGAAGTTGAGAAGTGTGAGATTTGGGCTAGTAAGGAGTGTGTAGAACAAAGTGTTGTATTGTGCACCATGGGACAAGATTTTTAGTGAACCATAAAGATAAGGTTGTTGCAAAGAAAGAAAAGAAAGAAATGATATTTGAATTAAAAGTAGTTGTCAGTATGATAGTTAAAAAGGTGCCTCTAGATCTAATTTAAAAATGTGATGAAACAAATATCTAGAAGGTAAAAGAATTTGGATCAGTAGAGGATATTGGTGTCTCTTGTAGGTCAATCCTTGTAAATATGAGGGCATTGGTGCCTCCGGGAAGTTTGTGCTTGCAAAGTTGAGGGGTCAATATCTAGTATAGCTCGGTGCCTACAAATATTGTCACACTAGGTTGGTCCCTGCTTCAACCATATAAATAAAATAAGTTTGTGGTTTTCACCTATATTGGTTACTGCATATATATTGTGTTCAATGCTCTTATGTGAATGGTGTATTATTTTGTGATTAACGATTCAAATAAGTAAAAAAGTGTATTACGCTGATTCATGCCCCCCTCTCAGTATCATTGTTAAATCCAACAACTCGTAGTAGAGAAGGGTCCTTTAGGAATAATCTAATCACTGGAAGGTAGATCTTAAGGGAATCAATGTCCAATTGGGATGGATATTTTTCAAATGAAGATCCACTCTTTGATGGGACTAATTACACCTTATTGAAGGTAAGAATGAATGCTTATTTAATGTTTGGGGGTATTGACATCTTGATGTTTATTGAAGATGGATACAAAAATCCATAAACTCATCCAATAGATCTCAATGGAAGAAGGGCCTTTACAAGTAAGAAAAGGCAATGAATGAAATTTTGTGTGATCTTGTTGAGTTAGAATTTGTTAAAGTAATGCATTGCAAATATGCCAAGGATATATGGGATAAACTCCATAGAATTTGCGAAGGAGATGATAAGGTAAACAAAGCTAAACTTCAAACTCACAAAATGAAGTTTGAACGTCTAAAGATGAATGAAGATGAAAATATTGCAATATTATTTCTTAGATTTGATGAAGTGGTAAACGCCATTAAAGGTATTAATGAAAAGGTTGGTGAAGCAATTGTTGTTGAGAAAGTATTGAGATATCTTCCTATGAGATTCAATGCCAAGATTTCAACCGTTGAGGAGATGAAGGACCTAGACAACTTAAATATGGAAGAATTACACATAATTCTTATCACATATCAAAAGAGGATTATAAATGAAAGGTCGGGATCAAAGGAAGTTTCCTTAAAAGTCTAAAAAAATAAATGAACCTTAATGTTTCTCTAGCCATGAGTCAGATCTAGAGGTAGCTCAATTCATGAGGAAGCTAAAACGCGGATCTAGCAAGTATAAGGTAAATTAACTCTTAAATGCCTTGAGTATGGTAGAGTTGGCCACTTTTCTTCTCAATGTCCTTATTCTAGAGTAGAATATTAAGAAAAGGAGAGAGATTATAAGAATTTAATAGATCACAAAAATATAAGAAATCAAAATCTCAAAAGAAGACGAGCTTCTATACAAAAGAATACAATTACTCGTCAGAAGAGAGAAATGAACAAACATTCAAAGAAGAGTTAGATGAATTCTAGATCATGGCCATAGAAAATGAACACCTCTCATGTGATAATTTAGATTTTGAAGGAGGTGAATGTGGAGTTGACCTTGAAGGAGAATTGATTAGTGATCTAGATGAATTAAGGAAGTCTATAAGAAAGAACAAAAAGTTGAACGAACAATTGTTGAATGTAGAAAAATTAATCATTGTTCTAATGAAGATTCAATCAATCTCAAAAAGGTTCAAATGGAAGAAACAAAAAGAACTAAAGAAACTCTAATAAAGCAACTAAGGGACAAGAAAAAGAGTTGTGAAATATTAGAAGATGAGAATGTATCCTTGAGAAAGGAAATATCTAAGAAAAATAAAAAGAGAGATCCAAATTCAAAATGAAGAAGCAATCATCCATCTAATGACCTAACTTGAAGAGGCAAAGAGAGGAGGAGAAATCCTGTCAAATCAGCTGACAGAATGGGAGAGAATTTGTGAAAGGCTTGAAGCAAAGGTAGTCTCTTAAAGAAAAGATCTAGAGAAATATAGAACTCAAGTGGATCTGAACTTGAGATTTGTATAGGGATTTGAAACCTTCGATAACATCCTCATTAATCAATAAAAGATGACTCCAACCTTAGTCAACAGGACATCATTTGGGGATCGATTCTAGGCCTTCAATTCCAACCAGCAGTCAGAAACACCCCTATCATTAAAGACTGGCAGATAAGGAAGTCTGAAAGTGATTTTCAAGACTGGATCAAAACGCAAGCAAGACACTCCCTCTTTTTTGACAAGGCAGCAAAGGGTAACCCGGGCAAAGCTGGAGCAGGAGGTGTTGTTTTAAATCCGATAGGAGAAAAATTCCATTCCTATGCCTGGGGTCTCGGATATTCTTCCAGCATTCAAGCGGAGGCCTTATCCCTCCTTCAAGGTCTCAAGAGCCTCAAAGAATTAAACATAAAATAAGCCAACGTTATAGTAGATTCCCATATCATCATAAACGCAATGGCTACCAAATCCCCAGCTCTAGATCTTAATATAGCAAGACTGATAACCATAATCAAAGGCTTGGAAAGCTACTTTCAAGATTTGAGATATTATCATGTGCTGAGAACACATAATAAAGAGGCGGACATAGAAGCCAACAAAGTTGTCCTCCTCTCTGTCGGAACCAAGATGAAAGACGGAAAAGAAACATGGGATCCCATTCCATAATCTGTTCGCTGCCATGTTCTACTACTGGATACTAAATAAATTTGTCTACATCTTCAAGTGGGTGAAAATTTCTGAAATTGATTCAATGGACTCTTTAGCAAGAAAGGATTTTGCAAGCTCCAGCTGCATTCTCAGTCACTGCATTGAGCGGAAACAGGGCAAAGAGATTTCCAATCTAATAAGATTTTCGGCATTCAGGCCAAGTTGAATACAAACAATCCATAACCGTTTATGTTAAAAAAAAAAAACATCCTCATTAATCAAAGATCACCATCAATCAAGACATGTTTGGGTTACAAAGAGCACCATGAGATCTTGAAAGGAGATTCAAGCACATGTTAGTTTTTGTAGCATCATATGGTTTTCTAGTCTCAAACTTTTTGGAGAGTATAAAACACATAAGATCTCCAAAACCCAAAAATCGTTTATGCAAATTCCACCCAAATATAGCTCAATTAAACTAATTGATATATAATTAAAAATGTCTAAGTCTAACTTAGGGAAGTCGATTAATTAATGGGAATTAATTGAGAAAGGTGAGAATTCTCTAGAAACTCACATGGGTCAACTCAAAAATGATCTCAGCCATCGATAAGGACTTAATCATGGTCATTGGTGATCCAACTGGAGATTACAAGAGGAGGTCAATGGGGTTGAGGAGAAACATGCGAGAGTGAAGCCAGTAGTGCAAGTTCCTTGGCAAATCAAGCTATCTAGCTAGAGAGGTCGAGCAAAGGAAGAGAGTTTGATCCAGAAGGGACACAGAGGGGCATAGATAGTTATTTTGGAGGAATTTTTTGTTCCAAAGATTCAGGAGAGGAGGTCGGGTTATTTCTCCAGTAGGTTGTGCAAGGACTAAGCATTAGCCTCAAGAAGGAAATTTGACTTAGTTGAGAAGGAGGAGGATTCAGTTATCGGAGGCTAGGATAATTTTCGAGAGGGACGAAGAATTCCTTCCAAAGTAGCAACAGTCAGTCAAAGGCAGATTCGAGGCAAATACGGGAAGAGCATGTGAGTGATTGTGTAAGGCTTGTGCAGTATATGCACAGATGGGTCCAAATTCGCCAATTTGAGTGGATAGGTTAGCAAGGATTACTTATAGAGGAGGGTAAATTTCTCTTAGTTGATTTTCCCAGTATTTCTCTCAGATAGGTTTTCCAGTTTAGCATCCAGTTAATTTACTTATAATTTCACTGCTACGTAATAATAAAAAACCTCAACTGTTGCACTGGTTTTCCCACATTAGGTTTTTCCAAGTACATTTGTCCAAAAATAAATGTTTCAATTTTATTGTGTGTGTGCACAATATTTCTCAATTTCCAACATTTGATTTTTCGCCACCTTTTATGGTGAAAAATTGCAATGTAATTTATTCATTGTTTGCCATAGCAAATAAACTGCATAATTAACAATTAGAAGAATAAATTTTCAGTTTTTATAATTAGACTTGTAAATTTTCACAATACAAAGTGCCTTAAAATAAAAGAGCTTGTCAATTATGTAAATGTGCTCAAAGGAAGGTACAAAAACGTAAACAAAGGTGCCTACAACAGGAAGAACCAACAAAGAAATGATCATATCATCTCCACAAAAGATACTCAAAGTCAAATAATCAACAAGAAAGACAAAAAGAGTTCAGTTGAGTCACTCCTCCACTGAGGCCACACATTTTCAAGTACCCAAACCTCTTTATTCCTATTGTTTCTCATTTCATCATTTTGGTCATAGTGATATAAATTGTAGAGATCATAGATATATCACAAATGAAAATGTTAGATCTAGTCACTCTTGTGTTAGTCTTTTTTTGGGTCGCTACGGTAGGTATTCCCAAGCTACAAGTCAACCCAACAAAAGGATGTGCCCTTTGGGAACCATAAGAACAATATATATTGGCACTCAACATCCTCACTTGGAGACCAATTCAGATCACTTGACGTCATCTATCATTATGTTCACACGTCTGAGTTAAGGAAGAGGATTTATGAGGTTGAACAAGTACAAAAGTTGCATATTAACTAGCGTTGAACAAGTATATTCTACTATTGTTTAACCAAGTTTTCTGGCTACAATTTGAGCAAGTTTCTGAGTTGAGTTTGACCAAATTTATGGGTAGTTTAACTAAGTTTTTAGGTAGAGATTCACTGAATTTATGGGCAGTTGAAAAATGCCAAATTTTGGCTTATTGGACCAGGTTTTACCAGTGCTAAAATATTGGTCTGGGTTTACCAAGTTTGACTTAAGAATATCAAATTGTACCTTTGTTGAATTGAACAATTTCTCCTAGAAAAGATCACTAGGTTTTCTCCTGAGTTTGGGTTTCCTAGGGAAAAAATTATGTCTCTTTTGTGCTTGCATGTCTCTTTATGATGTTATTTTCATTATTGTGTTATTGTTGATATTTTGTATGTATAATAGCTTAATGATATATGTAACATAATATGACTTGATTGATAAATCATTGGAAAGTAATTATCAGATTAGAATACCAATTTCTCTTTAGAAAATCAACATGGTGTCAAAGCCTTGGTGAAAGAATGACCATTTAAGGGACTTGAAAAAGCCAAGTTTTGGAAGGTCTAACTTGAAGAGGTTATTCAACAACTTGACTATTTCCCTATGGAAGACGAGGAAGCTAGAACCAGAGGGAGATAAACAAGATAGAAGTTGAAGTCTGTTTAAGGCTTGAGTTGTATTGAACATTTGAAGAAGGTCGACTTTGAGAATCTTTTGTGAATTTAAGTTCTTAGAGTATTGCTTGAAGATATTTGTAGTAAGGTTTTGTTGATCATTTGATTTCTTGTAACTAAGACGCAGGCTTGTTTTGAGGCCAATCTCGACCCCTACCTGAGACCTTTTCAGCCCTTCTTGAGGTCAAATGTCAACCTTCATTTAAGGAACTGTTTCAACCTTTTTTAGGCTTCTTCTTACACAGGTGTGAATGATGTTTGTGACAAATTAAAAAAGGACATTTTATGTAGACAATGAGGCATCCAAACCTGAGGCAGATTAAATTTTGAGGCTTCCCTAAGGCAAACTTTGACCTACTTAGAGGCCCCTTTTTATTATGGGACAAAATTCAGCCTCTTTCAAGACATTTCTTGAGAACTAGTTTAAACTTGGTTGATGCATTTTTTAAGTCTCTTTTGAAGCAAACCAAAAATATGAAGTTGATCCAAGCCCGAAAAAGACCTTAGCCTGAGGCAGAGGTAGATCTAAGGTAAACTAGAGCATAGGAAAAAAAATTGGAAGATATACAAGACTAAAGTAAAGATAGATCCAAGTCTTTGAAGGCAAAACTAGGTTTTTTAGCGTGTTTGAAGGTGAGTCAAGCATTAAGCCTACTTTCTGATTGTGTCAAAGATTTTTAAGCAAAAGAGAAAGCCTCCAGTTGATTGACAACATATGGAATAGGGCAATCACCTTGTTGACAAATTCATCACATATGCAAAGTCATGGGAACTCTATTGCACATTATTTTTGACTTGTGGTTTTGGACACTTAGTTTTGTTCCACGCGATTGCATATGGATTTGAGAAATTGTCTCATCTATATTGACACGATCTCCTATGTACAAAATGCATAACACCACTATGGCAAGTTCAATTGGTATTCATGCACATATGTTAAGGTTATTCAACTTCTTTATGATGGCATAACAACTACATGGACATTGGACACGCTTGTTTCGAGTTTCATGGTTTATGTAGACCTGTTAAGGCATATTGATGATTAAAAATCTAGGAATACAGACTAGCTTCATCAATTGAATTTGGAAGCAGAAGATTCATGATGTATCAAACTTGTTATCTTGGCCAACACTGTATTGAGTCTCTAGGAAGTTCTCCAAAAGTATTACATAGGGAATTTCTCTTGAAATAAGATGAAACTTTAACAAATATTTAAAGAATATTGAATTCCTCAAATATGAACTTGTGTAATCTCTCTGATGGCATGAAGAGATCCAAGAAAGAGTAGTTAGTGATGAGGATGAGGATGAGCATTTCTAACTTGATGATATTGCAGATAGATTTATGTGATTTCTAAAAGAAGGAAAGGATCAAGAGGGAGTTTAATATTCCCTACAATCCTCAGATCAAATATAACTTAAAGTATGCTATATCTTTCTTCCTTGATTATTATTACCTTATATTTTGGTTAGACTCTTGCCTTTGTATCTTTTTATTAGTTATATCATTCTTACATGGACTCCTAATGAGGTTTTCAAGTACATCGTGAAGGCTTCCAAGGCAATGATTCTAGCAGCAGATGGAAGCATCAGGAAGAACAAAGAAAAGTTTGTGGCAAGAGAACTCTCTCATGATCAAGCATAAACTCAGAAAGAGTGATTTGTGTTCAAGAGGGAGAAATTGTATAGACATCTGGAATCATGCTAGATGATTTAAAGAGCTTCTAGTTTAGAGGTAGTAGTCTAGCAAGTTTGGAAGGATGCCATGATGGGTAATATTAGTCCACCATGAAGAATGATGTGTGGGAAATCGCGTTGAGATGTAAGGGGTAGTCAGTGGTGACTTCCAACTAGATCTACAAGATCAAAACATGTGGTAGATGGCAACATAGAGAAGTACAAAGCAAGATTTGTGGCAAGAGGACTTTTCCAAAAAGAGGGAGAGGACTATGAAGAGACATTTTCTTCAGTCGTCAGGTACACTTCTATCAGAATTATTATTTATATTTATTTTGTTATGAATTAGAAGTTACATAAAAAATTATGTAAAGACTGATTTTCTTAATGGAGTGACTGAGACATATAATAACCTCAGTGCTTTAAGGAACTAGCAAGTGGTTTGGAGAAATTTGTTGGAAAAAAGTGTGGCTACAGGCGTTTTCTAATTGGGTTACTATTCTATTTTTGTCTTGGATGATTACTATAATCTCTTAAATTTCTCTGTAATTGGGTCATTGGATTAGTTTTCTATGAACTAGTCCCATCTTTCCTTGGGCCACTAGGTTACATCTACTCATTGGGAAAGAAAGATCAACTTTGTTTTTTTGACAACTAGCCTCTTCATATCACACCAATGAACACAAGTTCAAAGAGGAGTTGCCTCTTATTGTCATCAATTTTAGCATGGGCACACACACGTGTACCATAGGATTCAAGGCTTTGCTTCACATATTAGAGAGATTACCCTAGCTCAGGTTTAGGATGACCTCACTAGTATGGAGGTAGAACCCTTTTCTCATTGGTCCCCATTTTCAGATACTAAAGTCTTAGCTAAATGGGCTAACTAGGTCCCTCACACTGGCCACACAAGGGTGAGGTACAATTAGTATATGCAGGGAATTAATTTATATTGGCAAGTGAAACATCTGATGGAAGGAATATCCTAGATTGACATGAATCTCATCTAGATATCATCCACTCCCTCAAGCACGTGCAATAGCATCTCAATAATTTGGATAGACGAATGGAGTAGATTGAGTGCCACCTTAGCATACCCCCTACAATAGGGCAAATTTCTACAGATCCAACAACCCCCATTTTGGTAACAATATCTGACTCAAATACCTCAGCATGATGCCTCATGGTTTTTATTTATGAACAGACATCTATTGTTTCTTTTTTAATTGGTCATTCAGGCTCGCATATTAGAAGTAGTTTGTTAAATTTTGGCACCTTCAAGTTTCAATTGGCTCTTAGTTCCTTAAGGAGAGTCCATTTTTGGCTTTGGTCTAGTCTCCCTTGTGAGAGACCGACTTAATTTTCCGAAATGCTATGTAATTCCATGTTTCTCATTTAATAGAATTACCACAAACAAAAAAATAGCAGGACATATTTACTTTTGGTTATGATTTGTTCTCGAAATAGAAAACAAAAATGTCTACTTAATTAGATTGAAATAAGTAATGAATACTAGTGAGGTACTCTATAACTTAGTATGTGGTAGATGGTGTGATCCAAATTGGATCATTATATTCTTTTTAATCCATCTTGATGCTTTTAGAGTGGAAAAAGTGGAGGAATCAGCTCACATGACCGTTTTTACCAACAGGACCCAGTTTGGAAAAACAAGGTCTGAAACCTTTCGGGAGTGTTTTGAGGCATCAAATGACATATTTTGGGGGGTAAAACTTTACCACTATAGCATCACGCCTTTTTTTCCTCTTCTACACACGAAGACCTTTCCAACGATGCAAAAATCGTGTTAATGAGAGTTCGTATGTGAAAGTTATGCCACTCAAAAGTTGACCTTCTTATTTTCACTAGCATAATTTGAGAGAATGTCACGTCAGCCCCTATTATTCATGGAAAATGGGTGTTGAGTCCCAAACTTACATCTTCCCTACATACCTTTTTAGCCTTTTTCTCCAGTTACCTGAACCTCCAAGCTATCAAATCATTGCATATTAGTTTAAAATGAGCATATAAATGGTTTCCTAACTATGTTTTGTGACTGCTGTTTGATTTAGATTTTTGTTCAATCAGCTGCAGAATCTTGTCACTTTCCGCAGCCAGAATAAGTTTCCGCAGCCTTTTTGTTAAAATCTATGCTACAGGTGTCTACTGAAGAACTCAGCCACATGGGAAAGCTACAAATGATGTGGACATGGAATGTGTCCCCTTGGTTCAACCGAATCATCCACAGAAGCTCGCGGTCAAAGCTGGTCAAACGTTGGTCAACGCTAGGAGTTTTGCGGTGGCAGGACTCTGTTTTCATCACGAGGAGGATTGTGTGGCAAGATCCTGAGATTTAGGAGGTGTGCTAACACCTGGGGACTGCCCGTGGACCGAATCCAACAAACCACCCTCCTTGGATTTACTTCCCACGGCTACCATACTGCTAAATTTCCGATTATGGTCTTTTACGTGTCTGTCTACCAGCGCAGACCTTAGGAATTAGTTATGTATTTCCTGCTATAAATAAATCATCTTCGTATGCGTATAGGCTAGCTGATGATATGTAATCTTGACTATTTTTACGAGCCATCGAGCCGAGACTTAGTTTTTATTTTATGACTGTATTGCAATATATGAGAAGACACTGGTTTTGAGTCCAAATCCGTGATTGGTGTCTGATTGACCGAGGTTGCAGAGGGCCCCTGTACACCAAGGTCCTGTAGTTGCTGTATAGCTTTATGTTTTTCTTCATTTTACGCTCTTGATGCCATAGATGTTTGCTGTATATATTATCTTGCTCATGGTATTTATGTTATTTACTGTCCATAGTTTCTTTTATGCTTTTAATTGATTGTCAACTGATCAATGTTTTCATTTCAAGTTCTAATAGAAAGCCTGGGCAGTGCATATAGCTTTTTGATGACTAATGACATGATGGAATTATCTTGTCCTTCTGCTGATTTGTTTTCTTAGTTCTAATTCCAGCACTGTTTATTTCTTTAGTTTTGCTTTGTTCATTTACTTTTCTGCAAGATAGATATTAGACTATTCATATCATTCTTCAGTTACCTCCTATAGCCAGAGTGAGTCGAATGGTGAGGAATTGAGTGTGAATGTATAGTTTGATACTAGTTTATTTACTTTTGCAATTTAGTGATTAGATTACTCATATCATTCTCGGTTACCTCCTATAGCCAAAGCGAGTCGAATGGTGAGGGATTGTAGGATGAATGTGTAGTTTAATCTTAGTTATATTTTATGCAATTTAGATATCAGATTACTCAATTTGTGCATGATTACCTCCTATAGCCAGAGCGAGTCGAATGGTGAGGGGTCAAAAATGAGTTGATGTGATATGATTTAGTTTACTTTGCTTACAGTTTTTTTTTAATTGCTTTGAGTTCAGCATTTTCTTTTTTTTATACAGTAGCAAGGATACTGGATTTCATAGTCACTAGTTCACTATTTTGTTTAATTAGAATCTAGGCACATCTTGATTTCATCATTGTAAGTTTGAAAACCTTTGGAACACTTTGAAGTTTGAAAATTATTTTAGAGGCCACCATTACCTTGAATACTTTTGTCCATACTTGATTATTAGAATCACCATCTCACATTAGGGAATTAACAAGAAGATAAATCCAAAAACAAATCAAAAACTAAAAACGACAAAGAAATAAGAAAACAGTTATCTTGCATATATAGTGCACTTCACTTCAACAGTTTACGACTCCTGGATTGATAATTTATATAGCAATTTAGGACACACTAAATTGACCAAACATTTTGGCGCCGTTGCCGGGGAAGTGAAACTAGGTAGCCAATTTCTTAAAAAAAA
>APFE031024329.1:2829-15885 GCA_000404065.3 Pinus taeda | reverse complement strand
AATAAAGGAGTTGAGTCTCAAAAGACTAGGAAGGAAACCAAAAGATACAAGAAGAATCCACCTGGTAGGAAAAATTGCAGATATCATGATGGGAAAAATTACCATGCAGAAGTATGTAGATCCTGGTAGTCCAGTTGTCAAAACACATATCAATGGGGTAGAAATTCCAAATACTTTGATTGATTTAGGGGCTGCTATCAACATTATGAGTAGACAGACTATGGAACAACTAAAACTTCCTAATCTTCTTTTTACACCTAATTTACTGCAACTTGCAGATCGATCAATTATCAAACCAGATGGTGTATTAGAAGACATTACCGTCTCCTTAGATTCTTGGGAATATCCAGTGGATTTCATGATTTTAACTTCCAAGAGTAATCTAGGAGGGAATCCACTCATTTTAGGAAGACCTTGGCTAGCTACAGCTGATGCTTTTATCAGTTGTAGATCTGGGGATATGTATATTTGTGATGGTAATTCGACAAAGAAATTCAATCTGTATCCTCCAGCAAAAACAATTACAGAAATAGGAGATAATGAATGGGTCGATGATGAGGAAACTATACAACCTATCTTTACCATTTCTGAAATCAGTGAAGATAGTCAAAGTCTGAACACATTAGAAAACTTTGAAACCTCTTCAGAATATGACCACACACAATTTCAGTTAAATTCTGAAATTGAGTATCTATCATCTAGACAAATGTCTCTTTACTCTATGGAAGAGTTTGCTAGTTCCACCACTGAGATTTTTCCAGGTAAAACATTGAATATCAACAGAAACTTGGAAAGAGCTAACCAGAATCTTGCAAAAACATTCTACTGCATTTGCATGGGAGTATACTGACATGAAAGGTATTGACCCTAAGACTTGCATTCATCACATCTACATCAAGGAAAACAGTAGACCAATCAGACAACCTCAGAGAAGGATGAATCCAAACCTTAGAGAGATAGTGAAAGAAGAGCTCCAAAAACTACTCAATGTAAACTTCATTTATCCAATTTCAGATAGCCGATGGGTTTCTCCTTTGGTTATAGTACCTAAAAAGAATGGTAAATGGAGGGTATGCATTGATTACAGGGAATTGAATAAAGCAACTTTGAAGGATCACTTCCCTTTGCCTTTTATCGATCAAGTATTAGATACATTAGTAGGCAAAAAGTACTTTTCATTTCTGGATGGTTTTAGTGGTTATAATCAAATTCAGGTAGCACTCGAGATCAAGATAAGACCACATTTACCTATCCATGGGGAACTTTTGCCTATCGAGTGCTTCCTTTTGGGTTATGTAATGCACCCGCAACATTCCAAGGAGTAGTACTATGAATTTTTTCTGATTTAATTCATGATTGTGTAGAGGTTTATATGGATGACTTTACAGTTTATGGTGACTCATTTGAAGAAGCATTAGAAAAATTGGAAAAAGTACTTGTACGATGTAAAGAAACAAACCTTTCATTAAGCCATGAAAAATGCTTTATGATGTTTACCGAAGGTATTGTTTTAGGACATCACATTTCAGGAGATGGGATTAAAGTTGATATATCAAAAGTTGAAGTCATCTCCAAGTTGCCTATCCCAAATTGTCAAAGAGATGTTAGAAGTTTTCTAGGATTTACTGGATACTATAGAAGATTTATAGAAAACTTCACTAAAACAACATCTCCACTCTTTAAACTGCTTACTAAAGACTGTGAATTCAAATGGGATCTTGATTGTCAATTAGCCTTTGAAACTTTGAAAACAAGAATATCTGAAGCACCTATCTTGAAAGGACCAAATTGGAAACTCCCTTTCCATATTTCTATAGATGCTTCAGATACAGCTCTAGGAGCTGTGTTGGGTCAAAAAGATTTAGTCCCTTATGCCATTTATTATACCAGTAAAAATTTGACTCCCACTGAGTTGAACTATACTGTGACTGAAAAAGAGTTCTTAGCTGTTGTTCATGCAATCAATAAATTCAGACATTATATAACAGGCTATGAAACTTTTATTCATACTGATCATTCTGCAATTAGATATCTAATGAAAAAAACCTGTTACTAATGGAAGAGTTACAAGATGGCTCCTACTTTTACGAGAATTCAATATTACTGTGTTGGATAGACCAGGGAAACAAAATACAGTAGCTGATTTCTTGTCTAAGATTCAAAATACTAAAGAAGATTCTCCTGTAGAGGATAAGTTTCCTGATGAATATTTATTTGCAGTAACTACTAAAACCCCTTGGTATGCAGATATTGCTAAGTATTTGGTTACATGGAAACTACCTCCACATCTATTTCCTAGTGAAAGAAGAAAGATTATTCAGGAGAGTTCAAAATATTTATGGATTTCTAACGAATTGTTTAGAACAGGGCTAGATCTTGTGATCAGGAGATGTGTTAGGGAAGATGAAATGCCTGATATCCTTAAGGCATGTCAGGATGAACCATACGTAGACACTTTGCTGACAAAAGGACAACCTATAAAATCCTCTCTTTGGGATATTTTTGGCCTTCCCTCTTTAAAGATGCAAAACAATATGTCAAAAGGTGCGACAGCTGCCAAAGAGTAGGGAAACCTACCCTTTCAAATGAAATGCCATTGCAACCACAGGTACTCATTGAACCCTTTGAAAATGGGATTTAGATTTCATTGGACCTATTAATCCGCCATCTAAGCAAAAGAAGTATATATTGGTATGTATTGATTATGTCACTAAATGGGTAGAAGCCAAAGTGTTAGCTTCTGCTACTGAAAAATTCAGTTGTTAATTTTCTTTATGAGGATATTTTTACTCGCTTTGATGTTCCAAGAGAAATTGTGACAGATTAGGGAAGTCAATTCACATCTAACTTGGTGGGGAAGCTGATGGAAGAATACAAAATCAAGCACAGAAGATCTACTCCTTACCATCCACAAGCAAATGGTCAAGTGGAGTCTACAAACAAAGTTCTCGAAAGTATCATGACCAAAATTGTTCATTTACACAGAAGAGATTGGGAAGAAAGGCTTCCTGAAGCCTTGTCGGCCTACAGAACTACATGGAAAAATACAACAGGACATTCTCACTATGAACTTGTTTATGGGAAAGAAGTCCTTTTCCCCATTGAGTTCCAAGTCAAAACCTTCAAGATGGCAGTTCAGTTGGGGATGAATCTATCAAAAGCCCAAAAGCATAGAATGGAGTAGTTGAATGAGCTAGATGAGATCAGACAAGAGGAAATCCTGGGAATTGATCTAGTTCAATATCAAAGAGCTAAGTGGCATGAAAAATACATCAAAGAGAAAAAGTTTCAAGAAGGAGACTAGGCATTGCTATTTGATTCCAAGATTAAAGACTTCAAAGGAAAATTTGAGACTCATTGGCTTGGGCCATATGAGATTAACAAAGTCTTTAGCAATGGAGTGGTAAGAATCAAAACCATTGAGGAACATCAAACCCCTCTTATTGTGAATGGCCACCGATTAAAGATCTACTGTAAGCCACTCTCAAAAGAGGAATTTGTCAAAATCTTTCAAGATAGTTCTGCAATAAGGCTGGTGAAGAAGAATCCTTCTTCTCCACCAGCCTAGTTTTTGTTCTTTTCTATTTTTCAAAAAAAAAAATTTATGTATAAGCCTAAAAACCAATCACTGATTGGCAATCTTATACAGAAAATATAGGGCGAAAATCAGCAACTCCTGACGCCCTATATTTTCCAAAAAAAAAAATCTCTCTCTTTCTCATTTTTCATTCCACTTCATCTCACTTTCATTTCACTCCATCTCATTTCCATTCCATACCACTTCATTTCATTCAACTCCATTTCATTCCACTAATAAAATCTTTATGACCATTTTCAGTCAGTCAATCATCATGTATCCATCTCATTCAGTTATAAGATTGTTGAGTCAGTTTCCGCAGCTAGAGTCAATTTCTGCAGCTGCTCACTGATTCCGCAGCCAACACCCCTGTCATTTAACATTCGCAGTTAGATGACAGGCAAAAAAAAAAAAAAAAATGCAGGTATGACCAAGGACATGGGGCACTGAAAGGCATCAACAAGGCAGCTGATCAAAGGTTATGGACAACAAGTGGCAAACATTCCAAGGTATGAGCAAAAAATTATTTCAAATGGCATTCAAAACACATTTTTGCATAGTTATTAAATCACAAGCTCAACTATATGCAATGATTAGCGTGATAGCCTCCTTAACCATTTCATTCCACGACATTCCTCCACAAATCATACATTTATTTTTCCAACGGCCTCATGATTAATTCTCGGATCTAACTCAAGTTTGGATTCATTTTCACACTCCACCTGTAATTATGAGATGTGGTTGATTTGATTATGGTTCTCCTCCACCACATAAATTCCACAGCCATTTCATTAATGTGCTTATATCTACTCCATAGCCGTCCATTTTAAAAATTCTATCGTCACTCCCCTGCTGTTTTTTGAAGCCACGACTACATTACCACCTCGTTCACATAAGAATCCGCTCTATTCCGTGAATTCACCTCGGCTGCCTGATCTCTGTTTTGCTGCCTGTCCTCTATTTTCCGCTCGCAGTCACCGGTTTTCTCCATAAACCCTGTTCATTCTTGCTAGTCCAGCCATCTCACCTCCACTAAACCCTTCTCACACAGACAAATTATAGAATAGAAGGAAAGAATGGGTCGGTTGTTGAGGGCAGAACCAGAGGGACCCAAATTTATTGAAGGATACCCACAAGTCAAGAACATATTGAAAATGGCCAAATGGCTTCAGTTTATTCAAAAGTTTAAAGGCTAAAATAAGGAGGTTACAAAAGCTTTTGCGAGGTCTTTCAATGGCCTGGAGGTGGAAATTGGGGACCTCAAGTTTACAGTTACAGAAGCACCCATAGCAGCTGCTACAGAACTCCCTCAAGAAGGTGAACGCTGGTTTAAGAACAAGAGCATTGGCGAGGAAGCTCGGAGAGTGATCCTACGTAACCCAGGTATGGATGTGACTATATTCAAAAGAGGAATTCATGTTCATGCCTTAGAAGAGAAATGGGCCAGTTTACTGTTGGTTATTCAAAAGTTCATTACGTGTGAGGGCTGTTTTCGAGCAATGTATATGTATCATACTCGACTGTTGATGAACTTTTTAGAGAATCAAACCCTAAATCTACCTTACTTTTTATTGTTGAGCTTGAAAAATATGGCTACAACAGTCCAAAAGAATATAGAGGATATAGAGCCCCACTTATATCATCATGGGTTGGTAAAGATTTTAATTGAAGACCAATTGAGAAAAAAAAGGGATACCTAGGAACAGTTTTTAGTGAGAAGTTATTTTCAAGATCCACCTGAAGTGCCCGAGAGCAGTACAGTAAGGAAAAATAGGAAAAGGGAAACTAGTATAAGAATTCAAAACCCTCCTATTAGCAAAACCAAAGAAGTTGATCAAGAAAAGAAGCTGAAAAGAACTAAGGATAAAAGGTAAAAGAAATTGAAAGAGAAGAAAAACATAGAGGATGTTTACTATACACCAGAACCCTCTTTAGAAGAGGACCACCAGCCACTGTATGAAAGGCTAACTCACCTCCAAGGACAATTAATTGCAACCACGAAGAAAGAAAAAGGAAAACATAATATTGAGGAAGAGAGCATTAGCCCACAAAATTTAAGAAGAAGCATCAGGCTTAAGGGAAAGTGGAGGAAAACACAAACAAAAGGACCCCATTTTATTGACTTGGGAGGAACACCGGAACAATCTCCAGCTGGCCGTAGTCCACCTCATTCTCAGTCAAACATTGAAACCAGTCGTCTAGACGTTGACATGATTCCTTCTCGGCCAAACTATGAAATCAGTCCTCCTCAACAGGACTTTGGGGTTAGCCCAAAGAAAACTTCACCCGAGATAGACCCGAATCAGCAGGAGATGTATGATTATATAGAATCCCTGGAAAAGAAGGCCACGGAACCAAGCTCTTCATCCATACCTCATCCAACACAAGAAGCTCAAATCAAGTCATTGAAACAAGAAATTTTTGAGTTAGAGGTCCTAAAGGGGGTAATATGGGTTACCGAGGGAGGTACCCAAGGTAATAATATAATAATGGGATGGGCCATAGTAATAAATAAGGTGGCTAACCCATGTCATGTAAGGAACCACAAGTAGTTAATAATAATGTAATGGGCCCATGGTATTAGTTGATGGTATGAGTAAACCATGTAAGATGCATGGTATTTGAATGAATGAGGCTATAGAGGTAGAGACTCCACATGGAGGGACATGAAGAGAAATAGTCTTGTATGAACAAGCATATGGCTTGTGGAGTATTCTCCTTCTTTAAGGAGTGAATGTATGGTGTTGCCCTACCTTGAGGGTTTGATAATAAAGAAGCATTTATATATATTTCTATCTTGTTATTCTTGGGTTATTTCTATTATCATAATATTTCTGGTTTAGATCTACAACAAGTGGTATCAGAGCACTTTCTTGGGCACAAAAGTGGGGATTTTTTTTTACTTTTTACAGGATTTCAAGGGCGGTGGGTTTGCAGATCAGATCTATATGTTTTGGTTCAAGATCTGAAAAATATGATTGCAGATCTGTATTCCTTATGAAAAAAAAGTCGATTTCAAAAAAAAAATCGGTCGAATTGGAGTCCGGATGAAGGAGATATCGCTGATCTAAAAATCAGTGGGGTTGTAGCTAATTTTTTAGGGCAGCGCGTTTGTGGCGCAGATCTAGACGTCCTGGTGCAAGATCTACAAGATATAATTGCATATCTGGAATCTTTGTGAAAAAACACCCAATTTCAAAAAAAAATCAGGCGAATCGGAGTCCGGATGAGGGAGATATCGCTGATTTAAAATTAGCACTTGTTTTCAGAAATTTTGGGTGACGGCGGGAGAGTAGCAGCGCAGATCTGGAATTCTAGTGCCTGGATCGGGATTTCTATTACATGGGCAGATGCAGAATGGTTGTTACATTTCCAAAAATAGGTCATAATAAGGATTCTGAGCAATATTGACGAAACTGTGACAATTTCAAATTTTCGCCCTTTTTTTTGTGATGGGGTACCTAGATCAGAAATTGAAGGCCTTGTATAGATTTGATGGCTCTCATCCAGCCAAATGGCTAGCAACAATGAAGAAATATTTCGAATTGGATCACATCGATGATGATTACAATCAGCTTAAGATGGGGAGCAATTACTTGGACTATGAAATACGACAATGGTACATAGGGAATCAACGTGGCTATGAAAGGTTCTTGACTTGGGACGCCTTCAAAAAAATCTCTTATGGACCAATTTGACCATAAAATTTTTGTGGATAAGCTCACACAGACATACACACAGCCTAGCAAAGACTTTATTTTTACAGGAAAGAAGGAAACCAAGGAACCTAAAAGGTTATTTTCTGCTGGTATCTCCTTATTGCAGGTTCATGGATTGATTCAGAAGGAGAAAATCATTGTGTCTATCAATCCGAGTTGCAAGAAAAATCTCATAAATATCAACTTGGCAAAAAAATTGCAAGTCCCAACAAAACACATTGAAAATACACAAGTGAATGATGAGTATGTTCAAGTGTACAAGGATTTGAAGATTTCTATGGATAAGTATGTGTTGCATGGTGATTTTTATGCTTCAGAGATGGATAATATGGATGCTGTTTTGGGATATCCTTGGATGGAATCCGTGGGTACTATCAATATTAATGTACAGAAGAAATTCCTGAATCTATGGTATAAAAAGAAGAAAATTACATTACAGGATATTTCCATCCGTAAACAGGTAGAGCACATGGAGGCTGAAGCAGAAGATGTTCAAGGGACTGACATATCAGATGATGAGCCTTTGATGATCGACAATCAAACACAAACAGAGGCTACAGAAGGAAATGTTACAGGTGATGATACATCAGAGGAAGGCTTAGTGGCTGAAGTTATATTGAAAAAGAAGACACCACAACAGGCACTACAGCAGGGTGAAGTCAAGCAAAAGCCATCGTGGGTTAAAACTTCAACATATCATCCCCCACATCACCCCGCAAGACAACCATCAAGATGGCAACCAAAGAGTCACATGACGGATACAAAGGAGAGACGATCCACCTACTACACCTCAACGCAGAAGAGCTGCCACGGTCAACTTCCATCTCAAGCGAGATCGAGGGTTCACCTTTCTCTTGGATGGCTAGATGCACGTGCTTGGTATCATTGGACTACTCTTTTGAGTAGATCTTATTATTTGTGTTCTTCCCATGTTTCGGGGACGAAACATGCTAAGGGGGTGGAATGTTATATACCTAGGGGGGATAATATGGGGTACCAAGGGAGGTACCCAAGGTAATAATGTAATAATGGGATGGGCCATAGTAATAAATAAGGTGGGTTAAACCATATCATTTAAGGGACCACAAGTAGTTAGTAATAATGTAATGGGCCCATGGTATTAGTCGATGGTATGAGGGAACCATGGTAATGATCTATGGTATTGTATGTATGAGGCCTATATAGAGGCTAGAGACTCCGAGTCAAGAAATGTTGTCAAGGATTATTGTATGAACAAGCATATGGCTTGTGGAGTGTTCTCCTTGCTTAAGGAGTAAATGTATGGTGTTGCCCTACCTTAAGGGTTTGATAATAAAGAAGCATTTCTATATATTTTGATCTTGTTATTGTTGGGTATATTTGTTATTTCTCATATATTCTGGGTCAGATATACAACATTCACTCCGTACTCTTCCTGAGCTTGTCTTATGTGAATTCTTACATCGCATTCTCTTCAGAGCTTCACTCTGACCATCCAAGTGGATTCAATGATCCCTTACGATTCCTCCGAATCATTCTTCTCCTCTGCATATTTCTTCAAAACTCTGCCTGCAACCTCTAATATAGAACCTATGAATTCAAGCATAATCAATCATTACACACTTATTTCACACATTTACACAGTACCAAATAGAACCTCTCTATATAAATATGAACAATTTATTACATTCGAGACTCTCTGTTTCACGCATACCTGATTTTTGATATCAATGGCCTCTGTTTCCTAATCTACCCCTAGGCTTACAATTACACTCTCCCTGGTTGGCTGGCTGGCTAGCTAACCCTTTCAACCTTTCTCTTTTTTTTTTCTTTTCAATACATCATTAGCAGTTTCTTTACAGCTGAGGAACTGTTCCTCAGTTACTTTTCAGTTATTCAACAGTTTCTTCAAACTAATTCCTAACTAATCCTAATCCTCTCATGTTCTCTTACATTCGAGAAAATTTACAAATATCAATATATAATTAATTCCTATTCTCATTAAAATCACTCGAAGGCCTAAATATTTACATTAATTCAATACTTAGGAAGCCAACATCCTTTAAACACAAGACCCCCTATGTCTACTAAAATACAATGATATTGTTGGGCTGAATGCTCCTGCATTAGACTCTCAAGGTAGAAAATATTCATGATCTCCTGATCATGTCTCTTCATATGTTGTTAGAAGAAAACCTCCAGGGTCCCCAACTTTAGTTTGCAAAAGCCCAAATGCTTTTCTGCTTTGTTGCTGCTGCATGTCTACTGTCTTTTGCTTTATCTTTCTTTCTTTGCCAACCAGGCTCATACTCCGATTGATCATCCTTCTTGTTGTTGTCGACTTTCTCCCTATGGCTTCTTTCATCATCAGCTGCCACAATTCTTCAATTTCTTTTTCCAACACATTTATGGGTTGGTCCATACTCTGCCACTTACTTTTACCTCTTTCTCTCTATTTCAAGTTGTTGTTGTTGTCCACTAACTCTTCAAATTGTTGTTGGTTACTTCCACCTTGTAATTGTTGGTTCCTTTCTTGTTCCTCGCTTGTTCTTGATGCCTCCCTTTTATCCGTACCCTCTTTCACAGTTATCTCTATCTGCACTAAATTCTAACTTTCCAGCATTCTCTCCAGCAATTGAACGTCTTTGTTCCATGGATTAAATTCCTCCATAGAATCTTCTTCTTTCATTTTTATTTAGCTGCTCATCTGTGCCAAATTTCCTCTAGAATCTACAGCTATACCCGCACTTACAAAACAATTTTAAAATCACAAACATAGGCCTCAGTGCTTCTTCTTCCTTTAGCAACAACTTAGTTTTATGCTCTAATTCTTCCTCCTCGGTTAGCACATCAGTGTGCTGTTTTGAATTCTCAGCAGAATTCACGAGACTATCAACTAGTCTCCCTTCCACATCATCTGCTCCAATGATGTCTTCCTGTTTTTGTTCACTGTAGTGAACTTCTTCATTCTCATTTAGTTCTGATTTTACAATATGAACTCTTACCTTTTGGTCTTTTAGCCTTTCTTCCAAAAGACTTAACTCATGCCACAAATTTTCCATCTCGCTTGAAATTTCTCCCAAAAGTTTTATACAACCCTCACTATCTTCTTCTTTGTCACAAGCATAACTTACTGGTGGCACTATTTCTTCATTCGAAAGACAGTCATCATCATACTTTGCTTGGCAACTTTTTGCTTCATTCAAGACAACTCCATAGGATGGTTGGTCTTCTACAATACCTTCATTCACACACAATTTGTCAAATTTAAACCCATGAGATTTCATGATCTCATTTGATGATTCAATCATCAAATCTTCCTATTGTTACAAGTCCTCTACATGAATCATAAGTATTTTGATGGTCTTCTCCTCAATCTCATCAAGTCCTTTACTTGATTGCTTTATATCCTTCTCTACTTCTTCTTTTAGAATATAATTTAGATTCTTCCTGTCTTCTTCCTTCTTTATGACAATATCAGAAAATTGTCCTTCTTTATGTGTTCCACCTACAACCATACACAAATCATCAGATTTAAAATCATGTGACCTTTTGGTCTCAGTTGAGGTTTCAGTCTTCAAGTCTTCATCTTCACCCAGAACTTCACCTTGTCATGGTTCACAAATAGATTCTTCCTTTTCCAACTCAGCCTCTTTGATTTCTTCCACCTACCACTTTACTTGCTTTTGATGTAGTCTTCTATGTATCTTAGACCACTTCACTACCTTTTTCCTTAAGGCCGAACCTTGTCTTTGGTTTTCCTCAAGTATCATCCTTAATACATTGAGGTGTTCCTTTATCTCTGCAATTTCCTTATCAAGCTCCTCTTCACTCATCCTCTTTCCATTTGCCTTGACAACCTCTTTCTTCATCTTTCTTTTGTTGTGATCTTCCTGAGAACCTCTACCATGACTATCAATAGCCATCTTCTTCTCCATCTCTATGAGTTCCTCACACTCACTATGAGCTGCACTAAGCCTCTGCAGCAACAAGTCCTCCTTGTTGCAATTTACCTCAACAAGCTTTCCTCTGTACTTGGTCTTTTGGCAAGTACTTGGTTCTCTATCTCTGGAGCCTCCTTTGAACACTTCTCTCTTCTTCTTCTAGGCTTAAACTCACCTGCCTCTTCTACGAACACAACTGTCCTCTTGTACTTCAATCACCATAAAATACTAGGTTCTTACCACCTCTTCTTTCACTCAGAAACTCTTACTAGCTTTCTTCATCTTTTAGCAATTCTACCCACATCCTTTGTAGAATTGCCTTTATGAGCCGCAACACTACAATAACAAGTCCCCTTCTTGCTATACATGCCTCACTAATTTTCTTTCCTCTAAGCTTAGTCTGTCAACATTTCTCTGGTTCTTTCCTCTAAATCGAATTTGAACACTCCTTGCTCTATATTGTTGCAATCCTCTCATCTTCTTATGTTGTTACCTATGTTTCCATATAAAAACCACACATTCTCCAATATTCAAATCAAATCAAAACAAAACATATCATCTCACCTTTCAAGATCTGATCTTGTTCCACCATTCTCCTGCACTTTGAATGGATTGTTCTCTACCTTCTTGCATCTGCAAGTTCTGCTACACATCACCTTCTCTGTGCTTACTATTTTTCAAATTAAAATATGATCTCCCTTCCCTGCATAAACATCTTAAAACATAACTCAGTTCTAAGTTTTCTCAAAGAGATTTAACTTTTCTTTAATACTGATTGATGCAGGGTTACCCCGCTTACACCCATAATATGCATCTAAAATGCATAAACAGATCTGTCCCAGGAATTTAACTGTCTAAGGAGTCAAATCTTCAATAACAAGAATGGTAAGGACCCCATTAATCTATTCCCATGTGGAATGACTTAATAAAACCAACATAGTCTAACCCCTAGCCCATGTATACTTATTGGGACTTTAATCAACCTGCGAGCCTTCATATAAGACTTTATTAAAATCTTTCATTAATCCCTCCTATCAGAACTTTTAAAACCCTCATAGCCTTCATTTAAACCTTCATTAATCCTTAAGCCTGTGTATATAACCTTCCCTCTTTTAAATGTGGGTTACATATATTTTAACACATAAAAACCTTCTATCGGCACTATTTCCTTATAAACCATTACAAACGAAACACTCACAAAACAAACCTTCCCACCTTGGTAAAGTCTTGGTGCATTTCTCGAGGTTTACCTTTATCGCAATTGAGACCAGCTCTTCTGCAATCACATTACATATTGTTGTGTGTGGAGCATGATTGTTCAAAGGTTTTTGTTTCATCCGGATGTATACCCCAGGAAGTTTGTACACCCCTCCACGCGGGGGGGTGCGGGGGGGACTTGTCCCCCCTATGGGGGTCCGGGGGGGCCGATCCCCCCCGGCTCGGGGGTCCGGGGGCCAGCGGTCCCCCGACGGGGGCTCAGGGGTAGTGCCCCTGAAGCTAAAAACAGATGTAAATTTGCCTTGTAAAAGTATAGTAATTTCTAGTCAATTTGGGTCGTTCATTAGGCGAATGATCTGACGGTAGAACTTATGTTTAGTTTAGGGTTTTTTGCCCTAAAAGGCAACCCCTCTCTTTGTATGAGGGCATTATATTTGAGGTTGTGTAATAGATGTGTATTCTATGTGTGTGAGCAAGAAACAGAGAGGTGAGACTGTGAGAGCAAACAAAGGATATTACAACGGATTTGCTGTAGGTTGTGTCTCTTCATTTTGCTGGATAATAGAAAGGAAGGACTAGCTGTTCAGGGTGGACGTAGCCCAAACTGGGTGAACCACGT
>APFE031024328.1:0-17418 GCA_000404065.3 Pinus taeda | reverse complement strand
ATGCTTGATTTCACTCTGTTTTCAAAAGTTATCATTCTCAATGTTTTCTTCTGAAGTAGAATAAACAGTGAAATCTTGACTACTCCTGTTTTCTATTTCATTAACTTCGATTATTGCTTAAATAATACTTAAATTCTCGTTATTAGTAATCAATTCAAGTTCTCTTTTTCAAATAGGTTGAAAAATTCTTAATTTCTGTTCACCCATTTGAAACCATTCCATTTACTATAAGTCTCAGTTTGTTCTCTGTTTGACCATCTTTCTCTATAAAACTATCTTTTGTTAAGAGACCAATTCCAGTTAAGCCATCTTCCTTGACTCCATTAGCCCAATCACCTAAACTAGCCAGTCCTACCCCTCTGCTATTGAATCTCACCACCCAAATTCAAACAAACTCCTAAGCTTCACAACTAGCCTAATATCTTCCAAAAAAAATCTAAATCATAAAGAGAGAGCCCTCTCTTGATGTATATTGGCTAGAATCTATATCTAAAAGATTGGTTTATGATTACCTCGGCCTCCTTTCCCCTTCTTACAACTTCTGAGAAAACCTGAGTGATAACAAATGCCACCATGGAGAGGCATTGGTCGAGGAAGACCTGAGGCAAATGAAATTTTACTGGAAGAGGTAAGGAGTTTGTGTATGAGAATGGAGTCAGTTGAGACTACCCAGACAAGAGAACCTAATGAAATAATTGAATGTTCTTCAGAAGAATTTCTTGCAGAGGAGGTAGTAGACGAAGACAATGAAACTACCAAAATCATGAAGATGTTGGCAAAGGTAGGAGGAAAGCCTAAGGCAGAAATTCCTATGTATGACGGGAGTTTAAATGCAGAAGAGCTAATGGATTGGGTCAGATCCTTAGACCAGTACTTTGACTATGAAGAGGTTGATGAGAAGAAGAAAGTGAAGTTTGTTGTTACCAGATTGAGGGGTTATGTAGCCATCTGGTGGGACGAGTTACAGAAATCAAGAACAAGGAAAGGGAAGTCCAAGATCAAGCTATGGGACAAAATGGTAAGTAAAACGAAAGCCAATTTTTTGCCTAAAGACTATCATTTGAATATTTTTAAGCAATTGCAAAATTTAAGGCAAAAATGAATGTTTGTTAAAGAATACACAAAAGAGTTTTATAGATTGAGTATTACAGCAGGGCATGTAGAGGATGATGTGGAAAAGGTAGCTAGATATATCAATGCCCTAAGGTATGATATAAAAGATGAGATTAGCTTGTTAAGTCTGAAAACTATTGAAGATGCCTATCTAGAAAGTTTGAAGGCCGAAGAGAAGATATTGAGGAAACAATTTCAAAGGAATAGAGGAAAAATCTCAGCAAGAGGTAGAGGAGCTACCGGATCAAGAGGACAAGAACATCAGCATAAAGCATGAAGCTCAAGTAGCAAACCACCATAGAGGGGAGAATATATTAGAGGAAGATTTGTGCCTAGAGGAAGAGGGCGAGGAAGAGATGTTTAGTGTTATACATGTGGAGAATGTGGACACATGTCATGTGATTTCCCTCATAATAAACCAACAAGTCAAAGGAATGCAAATGTGGTTGAGGCAAAGCAAGAACCATCTCGACTTTTGGAGAAAGAAGAACTCCCTGAAGAAGGTGAATCACTATTATTAAGAAGAACTTTTCTTAGAGAAGAGAAGGAGACTAGAGAGCCTGCACAAAGGAAGAACTTGTTCGGAACCACCTGTAAATCAAAAGGTAAGTGCTGTAAGGTAATAATTGACAATGGAAGAACTGACAATATTGTGTCTATAGAGATGGTGGATAAGCTTGGGTTAGCAAAGACAATACATCCTGCACCCTACAGAGTGTGTTAGTCACATAAGGGGCATAAAGTCATTGTGACAAAACAATGTAATGTTGAGATATAAATCAGTACGTATAAGGATGTGATTTTATGCGATGTAATGCCCATGGATGTATGTCATATATTATTGGGGAGACTCTGGAAGTATGATCGAAAAGCAGTTTATGATGGGAGGGGAAACACCTATACCATAGAGAAGGATAGAACTAAGCACATGTTGTTGCCATTGAAGAATGATGCTGATAAAGCAACACCTGGAAATAGTATGATGTTGATAAGTGGAAAAGAATTACTACAAGAGGTAGTGAAAAGCGGGGAGTTGAATTTTACTATCATAGGAAGGCCAAAGGTAATATTAACCTCCACAAATTTGGATGATCTCCCTAAAGGATTTAAAGTTTTGTTAGATGAATTTGTTGATATCATTGTGGATGAATTACCGAATTCCTTACCACTGATTAGAAGTATTAGCCATCATATCGATCTAATACCACATGTAAGTTTACCAAATAAAGTTGCGTATAGACTAACTCCTCAAGAAAATGTAGAAGTCGGAAGGAAAGTACAAGAAATGATGGATAAGGGGCTGATCAAAGAAATTCTTAGCCCATTTGTTGTACCAACAGTACTTAGTCTGAAGAAAGGAGGAGAATGGCATATGTGCATAGATTCCAGAGCTATGAACAAGATCACAATAAGGTACAAATTCCTTTGCCATTGATGATTTAATGGACTATTTAAGTACATCAAAATACTTCACTAAAATAATTTTGAAGAGTGGATATCATCAAATAAGGATTTTGGAAGGTGATGAATGGAAAATTGCATCAAAAACAAATGGTGGATTATATGAGTGGTTAGTGATGCCTCTCGGACTCACTAATGCACCCAACACTTTCATGAGACTAATGAACAAAGTCTTGAAGGAGTACACAGGTAAATTTGTTGTTGTTTACCGTGATGATATTCTGAATTTTAGCAAAAGTAAAGAGGAGCATTTAGAACTTCTTAAGTTGGTCTTAAGAACTTTGCAGAAAGAGAAGCTACTAATCAATTTGAAGAAGTGTAGTTTCATGAAAGAGGAGCCGGTGTACTTGGGATTTGTAGTTTCCGAAGAAGGCTTGAAGATGGATCCGGAGAAGGTCCAAGCAATTTCGAACTAGCCTACTACCATAAGCATATTTGAGGTAAGAAGCTTCCATGGACTTGCAAGATTTTACAGAAAGTTTATAAAATGATTTAGTCAAATTTGTGCACCAATCCTTGAGACAATCAAGGAGATCAATCAGCCATTTCAATGGATAGAAGCAACAGACAAAAAAATTAATTTTCTGAATAAGATCACAAAGGAGCCAATTTCAGCATTGCCTAATTTTGAGAATGTCTTTCAAGTAGAAATAGATTCTAGTAGAGTTTTCATTGGAGCAGTTTTGAGTCAGAAGCAAAGGCAAATAGCATATTTCAGTGAGAAACTGAATGATGCAAAGAATAAATATTCTTCTCATGATAAGGGGTTTTATGCTATTGTGCAGGCCTTGAAAAAGTGGAGACATTACTTACTGCCAAAAGAATTCATATTATATTCAGACAATCATGCCTTACAGTTTATCAATAACTAGGTGAAGCTGAATCAGAAGCATGCTTAGTGGGTAGAATTTTTGCAAAGTTTTACTTTTGTAATAAAGCATAAGAGTGGTAAGACAAATAAAGTAGCAGATGCATTGAGTAGGGTAAGTTTTATTATACAAGGGATCAAAGTAGGTGTTGTAGGATTTGAGGAAATAACTGAAATGTACAGGGATGATGAAGATTTCACAGATATCTACACAACAGTTTAGAATCCAATGAGCCATAATAGAAGTCAGTGGATGTACTACCTCATTCAAGGAGGCCTATTATTTAAAAGAAATAAATTGTGTATCCCCAAATGTTCCATGAGGGAAAACATCATAAAGGAGAAACATAGTGGAGGATCATCTCGTCATTTTGGAGAAGATAAAACCTTCGCTCAGGGGAATGCTTTTTATTATTGGTCGAAAATGCAAACTGATGTTGAAAAGTTTGTTGAGAAATGCAGTGTATGTCAACCTGCAAAATGAAGGAGTCAGAATATAGGACTGTATCAGCCATTGCCAATACCAGACCGACCGTGGGATGCAGTCAGCATGGATTTTGTTCTAGGATTACCAAAAACTCTAAGAGGAAATGATTCCATTTATGTTTTAGTAGATATATTCTATAAAATTTCACATTTCATTGCTTGTAGGAAAACTAGTGTTGCAACACACATAGCTAATTTATTCTTTTCAAATATTGCAATATTGAATGGTTTACCTGTAAGTATTATATCAGATCAAGATACCAAGTTTGTCGGGCATTTCTGGAGGACCCTTTGGAAGAAACTGGGATCTAATCTCAATTTAGTTCAGCATACCACCTTCAAACAGATGGATAGTCTGAAGTAGTGAACAGGAGCTTGGGGAATATATTAAGGAGTTTAGTACATCAGAATCCCAAATAGTGGGATTTGGCACTAGCTCAAGCTAAGTTTTCTTACAATGATACACCAAACTGAAGCATTGGAATGAGTCCATTTCAAATTGTCTTTAGAATGCATCCAAGAGGTGTGTATGAGCTTAGGAATTTGGGAAAGCAGGAAACCAGGAGTGAAAGCACTGAAGGATTTGTAGAACAGATGTAGAGATTATAGGAACAAGTCAAGAGAAAATTACAAGAAAGCGGCAACAAATACTAGCAAAGGGAAGATATGAAAAGAAGAGAGAAAGAATTCCAAGTGGGAGATTTAGTGATGGTGCATTTGAGGAAAGAGAGATTTCCTACTAAAACTTACAAAAATTTGAAAATGAAAAAGATAGGACCTTGTAAGATTATAAGAAAATGTTCAGCCAATACATATGATATAGAGTTACCAAAAGGGATTGGAATATCCCCCATTTTTAATATTGCAGATTTATATCCATATAAGGAGGCATAGACAGAGTTGCAGGAGGAAGCTATAGGGGATGAAGTTCAAACCATGAAGTAGGAAGAACAGGTACCAAAAGAAGTCAAGAAAGCAGTTGAAGCTATTTTGGATCAAAGAATATCCAAGAAAACTAGATGGCAGACTTATTTCCAATATATATTCATGTGGAAGGGACAACTAGTGGAAGATTCTAGTTTGTTGACAGTAGCAAAACTACATAAGTATGTAGTAAGTCCTGAAAGTTTGAAGGACAATTCTTTTCTTCCTTGGGATTCCGATGTAGGCGCATCCAGACTTAGTCAACAATGTGAAAATGTGTTCACATGTTCTGGCTAAAAGAGGTTGAAATTCATTGACCTAACTAGTAAAAATCTAGTTTTGCGGATGGGGCTAGATCTATCAAGAAATTAGTTATAATTGATTATTGTAATGAGTTAAGATTATATTATTTTAGATTCAGAGATAGGGATTATTAGCATAGAGATAGGAATTAGAAGATTGTTGTTAGATCTCTTAAAAATAGAGATTTGTTGTTAAATATTGTTAGACTGTTTATCAAATGATAAATAAGAGGAACATATAATGAGCAAGGAGGAGCAAGGCAAGAGCATAGAGAGTGAGTGTATTGCATTCTTTTGAGATAGAGGTCTTTACCTGGGTAATCTAGCCTAAGGCCGAGACTCTGTTATTTTGTTTATCATGAATAAATCAATATTGTGTGTGTAATTCTGTGTACAACCATGGAGGGCTTGAATGTTTTTTTTTCCTTGTATTTGGATGAACTCTATGTTGGCTATGTGTTTCCATAATTAATAGTAGAAATCCCCATGACTAAGGCAAATCTGGTGTAGTTTGGGTCCACAAGCAAAAAACCCATTACACAGGAAAACTGCGCAACAAAACACTTAGCGGATTTACTAAAGCGGACTTGAAATAATATAAATCTTGCTTTTGGGACTTATTGGGTCAGATATATAGATTGCATCACATCGAAGGAAGGGAACCGACTTTGCAAGTCAGCAAATTCTAATATTGCAACGCAACTGAACCCGAAATGGTATAGGGGAGATTAGATAGCCTATCGGATCCGCAAGGCTATCGTATCATAGGTTTGGAGAGGAGGTAGCACATCATAAAAGGGACA
This sequence comes from Pinus taeda, assembly GCA_000404065.3. Taxonomy (NCBI): domain Eukaryota; kingdom Viridiplantae; phylum Streptophyta; class Pinopsida; order Pinales; family Pinaceae; genus Pinus; species Pinus taeda. The sequence continues at coordinate 11,461 of APFE031024328.1, read as the reverse complement.
TATGGAAAGCACCAATAGTGATTAACATTAACGCATCGGACCTATTCCAGGAGCCATCGCCGATATTTGTGGACCATTGGGAACGGATCGCTGATATTGCAATTTGATCTGAGTTGTCCAATGGGTGAGATCTGGATTTGCGGGATATATATATAATCGTTTTCCAAAGGGAAAAAGTGATGTTTTGACATTTTTCAAAGGTTTTCGATCTCGAAAGGGAAAATCATGGTTTAAGCATTTTCAGAGACCTTTGGATTCCAAAAGGGAAAACGATGTAGTTTTCAAGCAAAGGGGTGTTCGGTGGAGTGATTGTTGGGCTTTATAGAGCTAACTGTGGATTAATTGAACCATGGCTTTCCATCTGCGCCAATATTTTGTATTATAACTATAGGCATGGTATATGGTAATCCATAACGTTTTGATTTATTATTAATTTATTTGAATTTCAATTTAATATTGACCTTCACAATCACAAGATATTTTTATTTATATTGAAATTGTTGTTTTTTCATTTATAATGATTTTTCTTAACCTATTCACTAAATACTATGGAATCATCACAGCTATATTAAATGGTTATCTATCTATCATTATAAATTTCGGCATGGTATATGGTAATCCATATCATTTTGACCTAACAACTAATACAACTGTTTTAATAATGCATGTCCATCCAATGGATTTACAATGGAGGGGAAAGGCATGCATAATTTTAATGTTACGCTTTTGCATTTCCGCTACATGAGGCTGCATCGTTAGAATTTATGAGTGGCCTCTCCTATTGTGCAAGGATATGTGCATGTGGAGGCCTTTGTAGATCCCAACCCCTCCATATTTCTAATATAAGCTACATCCATACCCTTAGTACATGCCTTGTGTCGCTTCTACTATGTTGGTTTTTGCTTCTCCATTGGTTACTCTGCCTATTTCATCTCCTCCTAATCATGTATTTGAGGTTTCAATACCAATGGAACTAGCAGAAACTACCTCAGATCCTAAGCATGAGGCTTCACTACCACCTAAAATAGCAAAAACATCCATAGCATTTACAACCACTCTCTACTATCAAGTTGTACGCTTGAAAGGTGAGGCATTTGGCGTAGACCATCTAAATCATATGGAAACCTTTGAACTCTTCTCCACATCTTAGATATTTTAAAATACCTCTAACATTATGTATATGATACCATTTAAATCATATGGAAACCTTTGGACATTTCTGCATATCTCCACTATTTTACAAGGTCGCTAACCTTATGTATATGATACCAACAATGTTTGGTTACAAAATTGATATATATGATACCAACGATGTTTGGTTACAAAATTTATGAATATGATACTCCCACTTGTATGTTCAAGCTTTCACTTGTTGAATAATGGTGTGATCAAGGCTTGCAACCTCACTTCTTATTTAGGTGCTCTACTCACCACATATCACTACATTATAAGATTAAATTTTATATGGCTTATGTATATTTTGAAAATTATGAATATGATTTTGATGGAGAATTATTATGTATGATGATATTATTTGGATGAATGTTTTGAATTTACATTAGAATAATGATATTCATGAAAAATTTTGATCTCGTAATCACACATTTGAATTTTAGTTGACTTTATTAAAGATGATTATGATATTATTAGCATTATGTTGTTAATTTATATATATGTTGAAAATTGTCAATGTTTTTTTATGGAGAATTATTATGTATGATGACATCACTATTTTTGAATGGATGTTGTGAATTTACCTTAGAAGATGAGATGATGTGTGCCACAATAGGAGTGGGTACACATGTTTACACATACTTTGGAAAATGTTGTCATGAACTCGTATATTGAGTTGAAGGTGCAAAAAGGAGCAAAGGATTGGAATGAGATGGTGAAGATATTTAGAGATACATTTAGTTTGGAGGTGAAATAACCAACACTTGATGAGGCCTTCAAAATACTGTGGATGAAAATTCTTACCAATGGCGACCCAACAGTGATGTAAGATACACCTTTATGTCTCGCACACAATCATTTGTAGCAAATACATGAGATCATGGAGGATTATAACATAGTATAATTTGGAGAGGATGATGACTATCCTAGAAACATATAAATCACAGAAATCAAATGGGAATGTTCATAAGTGGACTAGAGTTGTGACCCACAGAATATACACAACCTATCAAAACCACAAAAGTAAACATTCGGACATAGGAAAGTCCCAAGATGGAAATTATAGGAGATTATTGGGATGATGAAATAGTATATAAGGTTGTATATCCATTGTATGAGTACTATGATTTTTTCCCCAACACATTTTAGAAAATTAACGAAATTGTAGGAGAATTAGGTGATATCAAAATTCCATTGAAGTTTGAGGATAATCCTATGAAGTAATGGCCCTATTAGTTGAATCTAATCTACAAGGTGAAGGTCAAGTGGGAGATAGATAAAGAGGTAAAAGAAGGAGTAATTGAAGCCATGGAAGTGTCTAAGTGGATAAGCTCAATGGTAATCTAGAATAAGAAGATGGGAGAAATCATTATTTACGTAGACCTCTGGAAGTTAAATGATGTTTGTTCACATGACCCCTTTCCTAAGCCATTTAAAGATGAGATGTTGGAAAAATTTGGTAGATAGGAAGCTTATTCATTTGTTGATAAATTCTCTAGATACCATCAGATGAATATTAATAAAGAGTATCAACATAAAACTACCTTTCCAATGGAGTGGGTATGTTTTCAATACATAGTTATGCCATTCAGATTGAAGAATGCATGTGTTATTTTGTCGTGCATTGTGGTTGGAATATTTAAGGAATTTATTCATATGTTCTTGGAATATTACCTACATGACTGGAATGTGTTTAGTTTTTTGAAGAAGAATATTCAGGTGCACTAGCTAATGCTAGGCATGTGTAAACAATTACAAATTTCATTAAATATAAATAAATATATATTTTGTTCACCGTTTGATATTTTGTTGGGACATGTCATTCACAAGAAATCCTTGTTGGTGGATCCTGCCAAGGTTATGGTGATAATGGACCTGCCACTACCCACATTAGTATGGAAACAATGGTATACCTTGCATCATATAGGTTAGGATCAGAACCTTATCGAGGGATACGCTCAAATTACTGCTCCTATGGAAATGTTGTTGAAGAAAGGAACTGATTTTCAATGTAATGATGAATGTTAGAACAATTTAGACACCTTGAAGGAGAAGTTGGCAATGCCACCAATTTTGGTATTCCCAAATTGGGAGAAGGAGTTCCAAGTTGTTATAGACATTTTTGGGCACTGAACCCCAATCATGAATGTCCATAAACTGAGGCTCCTAAGTCCCTAAAATTGTTGCTTCACTACCTAAAGGAACAAGGTGAGCTGATTACATAATCTCCCAGAAGTTCTCCAATAAAAACTGCTCAGAAATGGTCAAAATTGGACCATACTGAATACCTAGTGTAGAGGGTGTGATGCATATCACCTTCCTAGTGTAAAGGGTGTGATGCATACTGAATGGCCCCTCTGTAGGGTACGATGGGCAAGAATGGACAAATGGCAGAGACAGTTTGCGAGGTGGAAAATCATGGAATCTTCCAGAAGCTTCCCCTCTGACACTTGCCTCTCTGTTTTCGACCAGGGATGAGTAAGAAATCATCAATCTCCAAGTGGAATCCAAAACTATCATAGAAAGGACACTAATCAAAATCCCAGAAGATGACTCACCCCTCTACATTCATCTATATATGGATCCCTCATCATAGAGATCCAGAGGCTGGAATATGGTATCTTGTAGAGAAGTGTTGTTGGTTTTCTGGTGAAACTTCATAGTGTTGGGTGACCTAAGCTTTACCTGGGTTGAAGAAGGGCTTTCTTGTTGGAGGATGATGCTGGGTCAGAACAATTGGTTGTAATCCTCTTGCTATTCTTGATATTAATAAAGCTATTCAAGTTTTCCTCCATATTCTTGTATGTTTGATTGTATATGCATTTGTATGGTTAATACATATCTGGTCCTGTGTTATTTATGAATATAGATCTTTGTTCTTCGATAGTAGTATATGCTACTTTGATTCCACAGGTGCTCTTTGAAGCTGGGTAGATGAAGAAGAAGCGGCAAAGATCTATTAGGAAGGAGAGGAATCAAGTAAGGAACCAAGTGCAAGACTAAGGTTGGTGTCCTTTGTTCCACTCTTATCTATTTTCATAAAGGAAAACGAAAGTAGTCTTTACATGTTTGTTTCTAAGATAGCTACCAGTCTTAGTGGGAAAAGCAGCTCTGAGTGGACACTATTCCCAGTAACAAAATGGTGACTCCACTGGGGAGCGAATAGATTGTTTGTTACTCTATCTTTGTTTGTTTTATAAACTTACAGACGGAGCCTTAAGTCAAGCCAGCTAGCCTTCGAACCGCATTTGTTATACAAATGCAAAGTAGATCAATGTTGCTTCAGTGTATCTCCAGGTTTTGTTTATAAATTGAACAATCGATCTGCAAACGTTCTAATTGCCCTAAGTGGTGGCTCTAGTAACCTCCTTATATCAACCCCTGTGATTTAGATTTACAGAACATCACTTACTCGGCCTAAATGCCTAAACTGAATTGCAAACTATGAGAAAAAAATGGTTAAAAGTCTCACACTAGTAGCATTGTACCCTCCCTTCAAGGCAGTTTGTATGCATCGCACTTCCTGTGTGCAGTAGGTGTGCTGCATACTGGATTCTCTGTGTGACAGGTGCGACGGTCAGGGAAGGTTAACTTTACCTTCAGACTTTGGTTTTTTCTTCACTATTTTCAGTTCTATTAAGGAGTTTTGTTGTTTGTGGTCAGTATATCTCCGTGGAAACCCCCTTCTCTTCCATCATTCCGCCTCTATTGTGCAAAGAACTGTAAGTGTTTTTATGTATTGTGTGCCATTTTCAGTTCTCTTTTGTAAAGAAGTAGCATAGTCGAACTGTCGTTTCTTAATCTGAAAGTGTCGTAAGTGTCGTTTTCATTTATAGAAGAGAATCCCATTGTTCTTGATAGTCGATTGTACTGTTACTCTTGTATATGATTTGAATTAGTAGTTTTTAAAGTGTCGAAAAACAATTTTCATTTCGAAATCACAAAGTGTCGCTATTATCTTCACTTCATTTTGAAAAGAAATTTGTTAAGTATTGTCGCTTTGAAAATAATTCAGATTTGCACTTAGCTTTATTATCATTATTTATACATTAAGAAGGCTAAAAACAAATACATGCATGTGCATTTGCATTTAGACTACTTGGTTTGATTTAGGATAGTGCATTTAGTGTGTGCTCTGTGCTTTTTGTTGAAAGACTCTCAACTTTCTTTCCCTAGTAGCTAGGATTTTCATTGCCTAAAAGAAGATTAAATAGTTGTTTATCATCTTAGACTGCATTTTAGGAATTGTATACACATCACACGGTGAACCTGAAAGGAATTTTTTTAAATAAGATCAAATATAAAATAATTTTAATGAATCTAAAAACGCTTTGGAACCTAACGCATAACATCTAGAAGTCTAGGGTAGAGATGTATTCCAGCATCGTAAAACCTGGTAACTGTTGTTTTCATTGTTGGTTGGGTGATTCCTCCACTCTGAGATGACAAGCGCCAGTACAAACTTGTGCTCCCACGTACCGTCAAGTATATATTGGGAGACCACAATAGGCTATATCCTTTATCATTAGGAAGCCGTGTCTGTCACCCTATTGATCGCAATGCACTGAACACAGCATTCGGGAAGATTGACTGTCGTACCGTAAAAAGTATTCTACAGTTTTGCGATTGCTTTGGTAATTCCCTCTGCTTAGATTTCCAGAGAAGTCCCTTTCGTTCCTTTTCAGACTCCTTAAAGGAAAAGGTCCATCTAAGCACTTGTCACTTTAGGCTCATTAAAAATGGAAGGCGACTAGAGTCATCTTTTGTTTTTTCTCGACTGTTAAAAATTGAAAAAAAAAGTTGTGTCAAGGAATCTAAAATTCATTTAATTCGAAAACATTTTCCCCTTTTATTTTGAGTTGATCAAGTAATCCTCAATCATGGAAGAAAGTCAATCAAAACCCCGTCGTTCGCGGAGACTTACGAGTCAACCGTCGTTGAATCTGGAAGCAAAACCATTCCAGACAAAGCGAACTCATTTGACCAGATCAAAGTCCCCTAGGTTGGTTGGAGAAAGTACTCCGACATCCTCAGAGACTCCGGTTACTCCGAACATTTCTGATATCTCTGCCTCTACAGGAGAAATTCCACAGCAACAAAAGGACATGACAACTGATCCTAGTGTGACGGTAAACACTTCTATTCCTGAACCGGCTCCATCTACAGCTGATTTGGAAGGTGTTACTCCCGAAACGTCTATTGCTGCAGAACTTCTATCTTCTCCGACACCAGAAATATTTTACGGACCTAACGGTCTACCTCTTCCTCCCAGATTGATTGCCATAGAAAAGATTGTGGAAGATCCTCCATCTAACACTCCAATGCAATTTGGCACTGGGATCACCCTATATCCTTCTTCATCAGAAGATATACTCCCACCATCGGAAGTTCCTGAAGAATCGCTAAGGAATCCTTTGGATAGGGTTAATATGTCTGAACAACCGTCGACATCAAGGACTGTGTTACCCAACATGGCAGTAGCAGAAACACCTGCTGCTACTTCGACAATGTTCGCCAGCGTGCCATCTATCCCAACCAGCTCTAAATCACTGGATGGAGTCCATCCAGGGGCTGTTTCGACAGTATGGACAGTTCCTGTTTGTTCATCCGGAATTATATCTATAATCTCTTATGTTGAGTCTCAACAAATTGATCCTTCAGAGTGTCAATTTGGGTAAACCGGTCCCCAAAGGAAAATCATTCCTTTGAGTACTGGATTACCATCGTATGGAGGGCCGTATACCCTTTCATTGCCTTCTTTGAAAGGTCAACCATGCGAGAGTTCACAAAAAAATTTAGGTTATGCTGGAATTACAACTAGTGGTTGGGTGCCAATCCTGCCTCAACAACCAAGAGTTGTATGCTCAATGCAACAAAGTTTACCTATGACAAATATCACCACTACGCCAGCTATTGTGGCAGTATTGCAAGTATAAGCATTTCCAGTTGTATGCCAACCTCAAGTTTCACAGGTTATAATGCAACAACCTCTTGTACCTACGACACGAACGCAATCACCAACTAGTGGAATGGAACAGGTTCAAATGGGGATCACCACCCCCCATCTTGGTAAAATAGTCAGTACTGGACAACAGCCCATGGCTTTTCACAACCATGGCTAGTGCAATACCAACAACTAGAATTCCAACAAGCTTACCAAGGATATGACCAATAAGTATTTGCAAGTAATGGGTAGCCGTATCAACCATATCATAATGGTTATGCCCATCAACCTTACCAAAGTTACCAACATCAAGTGCATTATGCTGGTATGCAAACACCAACTCCTCAGGCAATTCCATCTTATCCTGGGTATGCTCAGCCAAGCCTGAATCAACAATTTCCTTTTGTGGCAACTTTAGAGTTACCAGATCTAAATCGACTAACAAACGATCCAATTGCCTACGCCCCTTAGTGGCCAATGATTCTGCATAAAATTTCGTCTCATATTCCTAAATTTAATGGAAATCCAGGTGAAGACCCATTGAATCATGTGATGACCTTTCATCTGTGGTGTTCATCCAACACCCTCAATGATGATTCGATCAGACTTCGCCTCTTTCAGTGAACGCTAACTGGTCTGGCAACAAAGTGCTATATCGAATTGCCTAGAGCTTCGTTGGATAACTTCAGTACCCTAGCCACAACCTTTTTAACCCATTTTCAGTTACCCATAAGGTATGAAATAGGAACTGAGCTACTTACCAATTTCAAACAAACGACGGCCACTCACATATCCGATCATATTCATGAATGGCAATGTCGTCGTAGAATGGTAAAAATGTATGTTCTTGATCAGTTATTGGCTGAATGGTTTATTAAGTCATTGTTACCTCCTATTATAGAAGATGTTGCAAAGCGAGGAGTCATCACTAAAGAGAAAGTTATTTCTCGTGCACAATATCTAGACTTGATTTATACTCAGTCTCGCATGCTCTATGATAAAATCCATGATGCTCCTAGGCCAGAATTTTCCGTTCCTCCCCCTCCTAAATCAAACAAATAATCTCATGTCGTCGATGGCATGATAGGTACGACAAGAACTAAAACCGTAAAGGCTACGTCAAAAAAGGTCGGCATGGTTTCGAGTCAAAATGCAAATGAAGAACTTCTAGCCTAAGAAGTAAATGCTGTGTCAACAGACAAAGGCAAAGAACCCAAGCAACCGGGAGGAAAGAAGAAAAAGAAATGGAAGGAGAGCCAGGAGGGGTCATCTCCTGAAAAATCTTCTGCAAACCCTTCTGGGGATAAGCAACCGAAAAGTCCATGTCTAATATGTGACAAGGATCACTGGACCAGAGAGTGTCCATATAAAGATGAACTTAGAAAATTCTTCAAAATTTCAAAAACCTCGGCTGTATTGACTGATCCATTTCCGAACCCAGGAACAAATCTGGTTGCTAGCGAAAATTCTTCCTCGTCCCAAGTGCTAATGTTGTCAGTTTCAAAGCAACTGAATGATGCTCTCATATCGACAAGGAATAAAGATTACAAGAATTTACAAATGTTGAACAACAAGGATAATGATCAACCTAGTAGTTCAGGAACAACTTGGCCCAAAGTTGTGCCACCCATCATTCCCGAATTAACGATAAAATCAGCAAAGGGAGTAGTACACAAATCAACATTTAATCCTCGTGCCAGAGTAGCACAACACTATAATATAGTGGAGGATTTAGCCCAATCACCCTCCGCGATGTCGACTCTTGAGGTACTGTAAAATTGCCCCTCCCAAAAGTAGGCTTTATTATCAGCAATAGGTGGGATTGACTTAACGGATTCCAATCTTGTGTCTTTTAATCACAAAGGATATGACCCACAGTTACCAGCTCAACTAGCTTTCCTCATTCAAGTGAAAGCCCTCAACAAAACTGTTCATAGAACAATTATTAATGAGGGGGCATCCACATGTATTATGTCGATGAGTTGCTGGAAAACGCTAGGGTCTCCATCCTTGTCGCAATCATCAACAACATTAAAAGCATTTGATGGATGAACATACACCCCATATGGGATATTAAGTAACTTTGCAAGTCGAACTAAGGGGAAAAACAGTAGAAATTGATGTTGAAGTTATCGACGGAAACCTCGATTACAACATCCTACTCGGAATACCTTGGATATATGCCATCGTTGTGTCGACCTACTTTAGGAAAATTGCATTTCCTTCCCCAGGAGGAATTACAATTATCGACCAATAAACTTTTCTCCCCAACAGTTCGCAAGTTACAGGAAGCATTTCGATGATCCATGTAAGCCCTAGTGCGCTTCAAAATATCGGAGTAGGCCTATAAAAAGACCCCACATTAATGGGAACTTTTACCCTACCGCCTCCAACCAATTTGGCGGAAGTGGCTAACGTAGGAACTTGCAATATGATATCTTCCATTCAAAAGATGTCAGAAAAGGATGTTAAAATGGATCATCTACAGGTGTTGCCTCTAACCCCACTAGAAATATTATAGCAATCAATATTTTCAGCATGGGAGGCAAACCCATATCAACGCTCATCAAGTGTTTGGATACATAGGTCTAAGGAATATGGCACCCCTTCAGATCCTTGGTTGCAAGTACACTCTACAGATGAAGGAATCATTCAATCGATGATGATTGGTGGGGCCCCATGGGAAGATTACCACCATCGTTCCCATCTTCTGAATTGAAAAGAAGATAATTCCGGCAACCTAGACCATCCTTCAGTTTTTGACTTTCTGTTGAATACTGTGAATACGGTGAATTCCGAGAGAAACCTATCCAATATTGAAGAGACTACCGCCATAAATATCTCAACCAAAATAGATGTTGTAGAGAATATTCATGTTGGAAAAACTTGTTCTTCTTCAGAACTAGAAATATATAGTGCTCTCTTTCGCGAGTTTAGAGATGTCTTTGCTTGGTCATATGATGAAATGCTAGGTATTGGCTCGAGCATAGTTGAGCATGGAATTAAGATGTATCCAGATGTCAAACGAGTACGAAAACGGCTACGGAAAGTGCACCCCAAGAAAACCGTTGCCATCAAGGCAGAAGTTGAAAAAATTCTCCATGCTGGTTTTATTTACCAAGTTCCTCTGACCGATTGGGTATCAAATATTGTTCCTGTGATGAAAAAATAAGGAACGATTAGAGTGTGTGTCAATTATAGCGATGTAAATCAAGCTTGTCCAAAAGACACCTACCCTACACCCTTTATTGACTAGATAATTGACGAATGTGCCAGATGTGAAATATTTTCATTTATGGATGGACTTTCCGGGTATATTCAAATAAATATCCGCCCACAGGACCAGTCAAAAACTGCATTTGTTTGTCCGTGGGACACGTTCGCATATCGAAAGCTACCCTTTGGTTTAAAGAACGTAGGGGCACCTTTTCACAGAGCAATGAACTATGCTTTCCATGACATCAAGAACATCGTTCAACCATATCTCGATGATCTTCCAGCTCATTCGCGAAAGCGGACCAATCATCCACAACATTTGAGAGTGATATTTCTACGATGCCAACACTACAAGATACGACTCAACCCACACAAATGCATGTTTTATGTTAGTTCTGGTCAATTACTTGGGTTCGTTGTCTCAAAGGATGGGATTTGTCTTGACCCATGTAAGGTTCAAGCAATCATTGATTTGCCTCCACCTTCAAACTTGCTTCAGATTCAGAAACTCCAAGGGAAAGCAAACTTCCTTAGGAGGTTCATTCCAAATTACACCGAACTAGCTAAAGGTTATACCCGTCTATTGAAAAAAGAAGTACCCTTCATTTGTGATCAGGTCGCACAAGCTTCCTTTGATGCTTTAAAGCAATCTTTAATAAAAGCGTCATTAACGTATGCTCCTGATTATCAAAAAGACTTTAACCTATATCTGGGTGCAGCAGATACAACCATAGCGATGTTAGTTCAAGACGATAATGGAATTGAAAATTCTATATATTATTTAAGCCGAAACTTAAATGATATGGAAATGAAATACTCCTACATTGAAAAGCTAGCCCTAGGAGCTGTTCAACCGATACAGAGATTTCGACACTATGTCCTCTTAAGAAAAACTACCATTTTATCAGATTGCAACCCCATGACTTATATATTGTCGCGACTGATCCAGGTGGATGTTGGTGGCCACCCACCTATTCCATTTGGACCCCCAAAACTGTCTCTTTCAGCATTTTCAGTTTCCTTAATTGTAGCACAACTTACTATTTTTAGCAGTTTTTCGGGTCCTGAACTTCCGGAGCCGTTTTGAGGCCCTAAATGACATTTTTTGGGGAATCCCAGGGCAACATG
>APFE031024327.1:48988-89974 GCA_000404065.3 Pinus taeda | reverse complement strand
CCCGATTCTTCGGTCATTTCCAAATCCTGCCCCAAACTAGACCTATGACTTATCAGCTTGATTTTCCTAGCCAATTACGTGTGATTAATGTTTTTCATGTTTATGTATTAAAAAAATATATTCATGGTTCCAACCATATAATCAATTGGCAAGATATACGGGTAAGTAGATTATTAATAAAGCATTATAAATAATTACCATGACAAAATTCCAAAGAAAAGGGCTGACTAAATTTATTTTATGATGTGTAGATCGAACTAGAAGGTGAGCTACTTGTCGAACGCCTGGGTGTACTTGATCAGGGAGAAGTACTGTTCTGGAGATGAGTTATCATCCATGTTAAAGTGCAATTGAAACACTTTGGGCGAGAGGAGGTCACTTGGGAAGATGGACAAGTCATGAAGGAGACCTTTCCAATTTGTTTTCAGTAGAAAAAAAAGAAGACGATGTTTAATCTTAGGGAGGGAAGATGTGATGTCCCCTGTGATTGTAGATATTTAATTACTGTAGTTACACAAACTGGATATTACTATTTAAATTTATACATTTAAGGTTTTGATTAAGTTATGCTTAAAAGAAATATTTGAGTGATAAAAAATCTTGTAACTCTCACATGTCAAGTAATTAGGATAGGCAATTACCTATTCCTAACTACTTCCTTGAAGATTTATTCTCTAGGAAGAAATCAAGAAGGTATTGGTACCTCAAATGAGGGAAGGAGAAGTAAAGGAGATGTTTCCATGCTGATATGTCAAACAAGTCCGGAAGCTATGTTTGGTTAAGACTAGATAGCTGTAAAATATAGGACTATTAGTCTTACAAGATAGCATATGTCATGTGAGCAATAGGTCGGGGGGAGACTATGGCCTGAAAGCGAGTCTTATGGTTTGGAGGAAACTTGTTAAATTATAGTTAAAACTTGGTCCAAGAGGAAAACATTAAATTCTAAGGAACCAGATAAGTATTTATATCTTGAAATATGGAATATATCGTTAAAAATTAAAACTCTGAATTATGTTTGAAAGAAATAGACGAGTTATTTCACTACCATCCAAATTTTGACTATAAAAGTATTTGAGCATATTAACTGTCTAGGAGGTTGTGAAAGACTTAAAAAAGAAAAAACACAATGGGAAAACTGTAAAAGGGATTGGGAAATATTATATATATAAGTCATTATGAATAGAATTTAGAAAAATAAGAAAACTCCCTGTAAATAATGAAACTATTACAAACATTCTGGGTAAAAGAAGTCACAATTCTAGAAACGAAATAGTATTTTGCAGACATTCCAGGAAAATTTAATTTTGTAGGATTCCATACTTTCATGCCCTGTAGCTATTAAAAAATAAGTGAAGCTAGTAGATTAAATCCTCCAGCCAATCAGTCTTGATGAGTTTATTCAAAAGGAAACCCGAAATAAATTCACCCTAAGAAAATAAGGCAAAAAAGTAAATTATTACAAATACCATGCAGAGTCTACCATAGAGAAATAGAATATAACCCAGATATGTATGAAAAGAAGACTAGCATGTCCATGTTGTAGCAATAACAGAGGAAAAAGCATAAAAACAACTCTTGTTAATGCACGATAAACCCCAACGGCATAGCATAGTAATTAAGGAGCTGGAAACATAACATATAATAAAATTGCATAAAATATCAAAACCTTAAATATGGGTGAACTGATTAATGCCTTGATAAACTAGAGAAAGTTGAGCCAGGTCATAATAAAAACCTTATAAGAACCTTCCAAAACATAGACCTGTGTAGAGTAAGAATTTTCACAGAAATAGATTATAATCAAGCATGCAAGGCACAGAGGTTCGACATAACAAATTTTGATTAAATAAGGAAAGCCAAATCATAAAATCATCCATCCACAACTGTCATAACTTAATTACAACTTGATTTCAAGGGGAACTAGCAACCCATTTCGGGATTGCATACCTAGAACTTAATTTAAATAAAGACGTTGACTTTAACAAAAGATTCGAGAAATATAATGCCTTGGTCATCTATACTCTAGATTTTGAATACGTATAGAAAACAAACTAACAAGTTCTATAAACAACTTAGGGACTTATCAACGAACTAGAAGGTTAAGCCATTAACACCCTTATAGACTGTCAACCCTACGTACCAAGAAATTCCTAGAGTACCTTTCACTTTACCTAGAGTCGGATGGGGTTTTGAGACTGCAAATCTATGGACTGACACAATGAGGTAGGGTCTCTACCCAGAAGGATCATTCACTTGCTGCTAGAAGCCCTCGACAAATTCTAAGAAAAAACAGGAAGCACTGTTAATTAGAAAGGAGGAGCTATCAAATTTTTGACGCAAAAATGAAAATACTAAGAACAAATATACAACTCCTCACCTAGATGGGTATGCTACATGAAATTCTTACAAGAAATAAGCACTAGATTCATCTTAATGAATGAATCACGCAACAAGCAACCACGAAGGAATTGCAACTGAGCTATGGAGGTATCATCAACAACATCAAGAGGCAAAGGCGAATTAGAGAGAAACCCCAAAACCATGAGCCAAAACAGAGCAGCTCTACAAGACAAAGAGAGAAATGCTGAAATTTCCCGAGGACGCATCAGACAAAGTAATTAAGGAAAACATTCTTGATTGTCCAATGGAGTTGAGCCGTAGAGGACTGCCGATGGGGCGACCATCCAATAAAGTTATGAACAACTGAAGAACAACCAGAATCATCCAGAAGTCCACTCCTACCATCTCTTGGGGTTGGGAATCCAAGGTTTAATGTGTTAGGATATAGAATCATTAAACTTAATCATGCAGGATATGTATACCATTATTACAGTAAATCAATACATAAATAATAATTGTAATTTCCGTAGAATGTGTGTTAAGTAGAATGTTACATGTGGCCATATAATAACCAGAACCAAAATAATGTATAGATGTAATATATCAAGATTTTGTTTATGTTCAATCTTTGTACTGTAGTATTTATTGTTTTTATTAAGAGATGTACATATATTCATTGACTTTTCTATATAGAGAGAATGTAATTATAGAATGAAGAATTAGTTTTCAATTATTTTGTTACTGCAAAAAATAAAACAAAGTGTGCGAGGTTCAATACATATGACTTCATAATAATAATTATATGGTTGATCCTAATGTTTATGAGTATTTAATTCATTTCTGTTAATATTTCATATGTGATATGATATATATTATTAGTTAATTTATATTTACTCATAAAAATTTTCTAATAAGTGTTAATGTACAAAAAGATTCATTTGAATTTTTTCTTGACACTTAATTATGTGTTGTGGATATATGTTGGGGTTAACGAAACAATTTGTAAATAACTAGGGTTTTTAATTCCTTTATTTTATAATAAATAAGAAGAAACCTTTACTATATCTATGCTTTATCATGACATATCAAGTTCTTCTACCATGTGTATCCAACTAAATATATGTTGAGAGATGGTGAGAGCCACGATTTTGAAAAAAAATGTGTTATTTATGAAGCAATCACTACTAAGGTATTATTTTTTGTTTGTACAATTAATGTATATTAGATTGTAAATATATATACATAGTAAATATTACCTCTATGAACGTAGTTGCAATATGAAGGATCACAAAATCAAGTTTAAGTAAATGAACAAACATTCAAATAATCCAAATATAATATCACATTGCTAGTGATAAAGATAATTGTTTCAAATATGAATGTTGACTATTTAAATTGAATATTACAAATTATATATTATTAAATATTTGTCTATAATAATAAACTGTTTAATGGAGACATTTTGTCTAAATTAAATAGGAAAATATTATTAATAATTATGATAATTGTTATTAATTTTAGATATTATATACTCTTATATTCTCTTACTTATATTAACAAAAATATTTTATTCAAAAATAATAAAATAAATTTCATATTCTATCACATTATCTCATATTATTAGCTAATATATAAATAATTTACTTTATTATAATGAAGGGTTGTTAGATATGATCAATTAGTATATATTAAAGTACAAAACATATTAATGCTATAATTAAGTAAAAAAATTGACTTTATTATGATTAAATAATATCTTGCAAAAATTAGGAAAGCTTTTGCCTACGCTCAATGCGAAAAATTCAATGCATTGTATTCATTAGGAATCAATGATTGATGTTCCTACCTACATATCGACATACGTATCGGTGCAATGAACAATGTTAAAAGCAATGACATTCATAACAACAACAAAATAATGTTTCCCTTCGATGATAAGAAACATTGTTATTTTTATTACGGTATTTTTAAGTGGCTAAGCCAAATGACGAATTTTTTGATAATATTTTCAAGTTATTAAATATTTAAGGTGATACATGCTTTTATTTTGAATTATGAATATTATAATTTGAATTAATAATTATTAACTAATAAGCCGATGGTAGACATTGAATTTTTATATATTATTTTATAATATCTAGTGTAGTTTATAAAAATTAAAGGTTATTATTTATCTCTAGTGTAGTTATGTTTTTTTGTCTTTTTAGTTAAATTGATTACTGAAGTAAAATATCACATGAACAAGTGTCATATGAAGTGAGTTATAGTTTTTTTTTGGCATGTGGTATTGATAAGCCAAGTTATTGGCCCATGGTATTGTAACAAAAACACCTTACAAACTATGAATCTCCATATTAAAGTAGGTTTCAATGTTACGAATCTTGTTTCCTATTTTTGGAAATGTATATATATTTAATTATTAATAATAATAATTTAGCTATTTTCATGATTTTTTTAATTTTAGCAATGTGAAATGTATAATAAAGTGTGTCTTCTTATGCTTATTGTGAGTTGATGCCTATAGGCATTTACCAACCATTTAATTTTTATGGTTCTCCTAGTTGATAATGTTTAAATATATCATACCATTTAATTTATATGGTTAAATATTTCACATTCCTCCTTATTTCAATAGGTTATATTATTTTTTGGTATAAATAGCAAGATCATATATCTTAAAAGGAATTTTATTCCCCTAGTTTAACAGAAACATGAGATGTTGGGAATCATATTCGACTATTTTCAAGCAAAAGTGACACATTTTCACCATAAATATTTTTCAAACCCATGGTATTATATGACTCATGGTTTTCATCCATGGTATTTGATGTGAAAAAGTCTATTTAAAGGTTAAACATAATTATTTTTTCATCCCATGATGTTCATCAATTATATTTGATGTGATGAGGGCAATTTAGAGGCTTGATATATTCTATTGTTGAATATAACATTTAAATGGTCCAATATATAGTTTCAAATGCATTTTAACTTTAACTTTCGTTTATTTTTATTAGAATGTTAAATTGACCTTATTTGACTTGGACAAAAATGTTAGATGGAATGATATTTTTAAGGTTTTAATACAATTATAATGAAAATTAAATTTATACTAGCATATATCCATCTTAATTCAAGATGTATCATGTAAAGAGAGGGATCCACTCCTTCGAATCCGCTTGACACACAATATATCCAAAGTTAAGATGGATCTATGTTGGTTATATATATATATATATATATTATTATATATATATATATATATATATAAATATATAATATATATAATATATATATATATCCACACACACACACACACACATAATGTTACATTGAACTAATTGACTTGAACAGAGAATGTTAGATGGATTGATATTTTTAAGGTTTCTAAGTAAGTATAATGAAAATTAAATTTATACTAGTATATATCCATCTTGACTCAAGATGTATCATGTAAAGCGAGGGATGTACTCCATTGAATCCTCTTGACACACAATATATCAAAATTTAAGATATATATTATATATATATATATAATATATATATATATATATAATATATATATATATAATATATATATATATATTTATATATATATTACATTGGAAGGGCATTCAAAATTATGAGTCTCCCTCATATTATATCACTACAAGGAAAATGCCTTCTAGCGGAGGTTATAATAGAGGTTTTCAGTGTTATAAAATTGGCAAAAAATGTCAAAAAACATCTGCAAAAATAATTGTTCATGATAGTAGATGTTTTAACAAAAATTATAATGAAACTTCATCAAATCTAGAAAAATCTGGGAAAAAGGGGGTGGTTGAAGGTTTTAGCATAAGTTTTGTTTGATGTGCGCTTAATGGAAATTGTAGCACTGGCTACATATATCTAAAGCACCGGGGTTGCATACAAAACTTAAAGGACGAAGACGTTAAATGCAAAGAAGAATCGTGCCGGCTCAGGCCATTATTTTAAGGAACGACACCGATGCATGCAAAAGAATCTTGTAGACTCAATGCTTTTATTTGAACTCCCAGTGTCGATGTGTATTATATGTATAAATGCACCAATGTGCTACAATTATAAAATGACATGTGTTTTTAACTTTAATAAAACACCAAAGGTGGAATATTTTGTAAGCCCATGGCGATAGTTCTATAAAAGAATTGGTGCACTAAGAATTGTAAGGCATTGGGGCTTTAATCGCAAAAGATACTAGTGCTTGAAGAGTTAAATGACCTAGTGTTGTCGTTTTCTGAAAATGAACTAATCACACAAAAAATATGTCATCACGGTGCTTTTATATATCATAACACACCATTCCGTGTTGATGATATGGACGTGCTAGTTTTTTTTAATGATATTTTCTCTTTTTTGGAAACATCGACCTATGACAGTGCAATTACTGTAATTTTTTAAACCTGTAATTCATTGAAAAGATCACATATATCTTATAACAATATTCATATAAATTAAAAATTGATTAGTGCATTTGTATATTATGTTGGAATTAATTTGTATATTATCAATTTTCACATATCTTCATTATAATATTTAATCATCCATCTATTTAATTAGTGGTGTAACATTTCATAGTGACAATGGATAACATGA
The DNA here is from genome assembly GCA_000404065.3 of Pinus taeda. Taxonomy (NCBI): domain Eukaryota; kingdom Viridiplantae; phylum Streptophyta; class Pinopsida; order Pinales; family Pinaceae; genus Pinus; species Pinus taeda. Next base: position 83,020 of record APFE031024327.1, on the reverse strand, counting down.
TAAAATAAATTAAAGTCTATTTTATTATATATGAATAAGAGGCTCTCTGCATACAAAAAGCGATTGTTATTGGTAAAACCTAGTATTTGAATTGGGACACTGTGTCCATTACATTAAACAAAATGTTTGATTTTCACAGACAACTATTTCAAAAAATACAACAAGTTGCAGTGATATCCAAATAGATCATCATTCTTCTTTGGAACTGTTGTCAATGCTCAAGCAAGTTCCATGACTTGGTTTATTTGGATGAATTTTTTGTTGATTAAATCAATATTTTTTGGTCTTCTTGATCTTCTACCATTTGCAAACATACAAATAAGGTGTAATAAGTGTAGCCACATTGGTGAGAATAATGAAAATTAAAATAAGTAATATACATCAATGTAAATTGAATAGAAATGTACCATAGCAAGAACTGACTTACACTATAGACATGGTTTCAAAACCGTGTCTCATGCCTTGTTGCGACAAATCTTTTGTTGGCGCAGTTACATACCTTGGCCCCTGCATGTTTTAAACCCCATTATAAATCATAGATTTAATATAAAAGATTTTTTTGTTCTATTAATTATAAGCTTAGAGAAGTAAAAAAACATAGATACTTACAAAATTCAAATTTTCTTTTTGATAATCCAACAAATACGGAAAACACATATTTAATCCAATGTCAATTAATTATTCCAATAATTCTTCTTTGTATGTTAGCACCTATTTGAATAAATTCGAGGATGCTTGTTGTAAAATAGCTTAAAATATACAAAAATGAAACCTTGAGCTGGTATAAGGAAATATTGACAATTACTCGGAAATTTTGATATCAACCATTTGCTTCCTTGTCGTCCTGTTTTAGGTGTTGAATGAGTTCCATTTTGTTTTCTTTTATAGAAGAAAATACTTGAAAATTAATGTTTAATGATGAATTATGTTTATATATGTACAAATTTATTCATGATTACATACATTTGAAGCACGTTATTGTTGAGATTGCTCCTCCTGTGATGCAAGTATGTCCATTTATTTAACCATATCCTTGTACATTTTTTTTGACATTCCAACTTGCATGTTTCACATATCAACTCCTTCATCATTTGGGATTTTCATAATCTTCCTGAAAAAAAGTAATAAACTATTTTTATATTGATATATGAAAACTAAATATAACAGAATGGATATTAATAAATGTATGGTTTGTAGTAATATATACATATAATTATAGAAAATCATTTTAATTAATAATATTTCCTTTTGAATGATTCTTTTTTTCTGTTGTATATTTTTTCTATTGTAATTCTCGCATGTCTCATTGGCCATTGTTTTGTAAATGCTTCCTATAGTTTAGATATAATTCGGTTCTTCGAATCATTGGATTCAGTTTTGTATTATAAGTGTAAATAATGTGTACAAATTCATTCCACTAGATGCCTCATATTTTTATAAAATAAAATTCCCCATTTCATTAACCTCTAGCAGCACTCCAGATGAGTTAAGGACCATTTCATCGTCATTTACATGTTCTATAATTTTTATTTTGTTAGAATGCATTGATATTTTCCTTTATTATTTATCCATATATAACATTAAACATATATGAATTAATAAATCCCTTGAAACATGTTATCTAATATTCTTAAGTATATTATTAATGAAAATTCAAAAAAAACAAAAATCTCATATTCAATAGTGTTTTTTCATTCACCCGATTCAGCCTTTTGCAATTTTGTTATTAAGATTTTATTCTCTTCTAGACTTAGATTAGAAATAATATTATCGACCTTCTTCATTTTTTATTAATTCATGACACAAACTAACAAAAATATATTAGTTAAACTTACATATAGCTCAAATATATTAATTTTCTAAAGAATTTAGAAAGAACCTGTTTTTCTTCTTTTTTTTTTTTATTTGCTATCATTGTATCTAGGTTTTAAAATTGATGCCCATATGCCCTTTTTCTCATTTTTAACTGTAAAATACAACTAAATATAAAATAAAGACAATTATGTCTCTGCAACAAGCTACTTGGTTAAATATATTACATTAGTAAATACATTACATTAGGGACTCTATAGCATAAAGCTTGTCAGAATGTTTATAGAATGACTTTTTCGTGATTTAAAATACGTCACTACAAAAAAATGCACTAAACTATCTAATTAATAATGAAAACATCAGACCCACAAATGGCTTCTTTGAAATCTTCGTCAAGGGCTAACCAATCTGCCATAGGGCATTAAATGCCCTGGTACATGCATGCCCTATAACAAAATAACACACAGCCTTGGTGGCTACATAAATTAGAAATAAAGGCTATGTGTTATTTTGTTATAGGGAATGCATGTACCAAGGCATTTAATGCCCTATGGTAGACTGGTTAGCCCTTGCCGAACTCTTCAACCTAGTCAGATCATTATTTTAATGTATCTTTTTACCTTCATTCGAGAAGTTTCATTGGTCGTCGTTGCTTTTATGTCAACCCATCATCTTGCATCATCAGAACACAAGTTGAAGCGTGAAGGTTGGGAACATGTGCAACTAGTTCAGAAAAGACGTGTAACTTTTATGCAGGCCACCCGAAAAGAATGAATAGATAAAGAGAAGAATTTGCATGCAGAAAAAAGTTCGGTTACCGTGAGAGCAAATCCAACATTTATCGCTATTGCTGATCCCCTTATTTTTGCCACAATGTGCAACTAAGATCTGTACTGTATTGAACCGCCTTAATGAAATAACCTTCCATGTTTTTTCATTATGACATGTTTCTAGAAGTGCTTTTACAATATCCATTGGCAAAAGTATAACATAAGAGCAAAGAGGAATGGAAAAATATATTATAAGTTCTCACAAGGTCATGATAAGAAGTGGCTAGAAAAGTAGTAATGTAATCTAGACCATCACAAGCCATGGAGCTACTCCTTCCCTATAAGAGTTAATGCACAACGACATAGTAGAGTAACTACAGAACTGGAAACAAAACGTATAAAAAACTTGCATAAAATACCAAAACCTTAGAGATGTGTTAAGTGATTAACGCCTTCATAAACTAGAGAAAGTCGAGCCAACTTGAAATAAAAACCTTATAAGAACATGCCAAGAGATAGACCTATGCTAAGTAAGAATTTTCACACAAATAGATTATAATTAGGCATGCAAGGCACTAAGGTTCGGCATGACAAAGTTTTGATTAAATCGGGAATGATGGATTACAAAATCATTTGTCCACAACTGTCATGAGTTAAATTAAAGCTTGATTTGAATGGAAATTAACAACCCATTTTGGAATTGCATATGCAGAACTTAACTCAAGCAAATACTACGACTTTAGGAGGAGATCTGCGAAATATAGTGCCTTGGCCATCTATAGTCTATATTTTGAATACGTATAGACATCAAACTGAAAAGTTCTATAAATAGTTTAGGGAATTATCAACAAGCTAGTAAGTTAAGCCATTAAAATCCTTAAAAACTTTGAACCCTTTGTACCATGAAATTTCTAGATTATCTTTCACTTCTCCCGAATTTGGATGGGGCTTTGAGACTACAAATCCATGGAATGACATAGTGAGGTAGGGTCTTGACCCAAAAGGATTATTTGCCCGCCACTAGAAGCCCTCTATGAAATCTAAGCAAAAACAAGAAGCACTATTAATTAGAAATGAGGAGTTATTAAATTTCTAATGAAAAAATGAAAATACTAAGAACAAATAGACATATTGTTACCTAAATGGGTATGCTACGTGAAATTCTTCAAAGAAATAAGGATGAGAGTCATCCTGATGAACTAATCACCCAACAAGCATCCATGAAGGAACTGGGACTATGAAAGGGAGGTATCATCAATAGCATTAGGAGGCAAAGGTGAACTAGAGAGAAACCCCGAAGGCATGAGCTGGACAAGGTAGCTCTGCTAGACAAAGAGAGAAATACTGAAATTTCCCAAGGATACATCAGATAAAGTAATTAAGGAAAATACTCCTAGCCATCTAATGGGGTTGAGTTGTAGAGGACCGTCGATGGTGCGACCATAGCAATAAATTGATGAACAACTGGAGAGAAACAAGAATCATCTAGAAGTCTAGTCCCGCCATCTCTTGGGGTTGGGGATCCAAGTTTTAATGTGTTAGGGTATAGAATCATTAAACTTAATCATGCAAAATATGTATACCATTATTACAGCAAATCGATACATAAATAATAGTTGTAATTTGGGTAGAATGCCTGTTAAGAAGAATGTTACATGTGGCCATATAATATCTTGCACCATGATACTTTATAGATGTAATGTATCAATATTTTGTTTATGTTTAATTTGTGTACTGTAGTAGTTATTTCTTTTATTAAGAGATGTAACAAGTGGTATCAGAGTTCTCAGGTTGAAAAACTGAGACCTCTCGAACAAAAGAATAACAATTTTTGTGATGTGCACAGAGATAGAAAGAGTAAAAAGAAAAGAGAAGCAAAAACAACTAGCATGAGGACTGAGCTTACAACACATAGATTTGTAATAAGAACGAGACCAACATGCTTTCTAGAAGCCAATCCTAAGGTATGGGTGAAATTGGGAGAGGAGTCACGCAATACCAACACTACCATTTTTGAAACTATGTAGGAATTAAAAAAGGGATGGATTGGTTGCAGGCGGATAATGAAATACTGATTCAATAATAGGAGAAAATTATGAAAAGTTTGTGTGATAGGTAGAATCAGTGACAACTGATTCCCAGTCCCAAACATGGAAACTATCTAAAGAGAAACAATTTCGAATTGAAAACCCGGATACAAAAGGGGGCAAAGAAAATCAATAAGTGGAATCTGACAATGTATCGGAACACAAAAAGCAAAAACAACAGAAACTTGACTTACAAGGTTCTTTCCAAATATCGAACCTCCCATATTTTATGGTGAACAAGAGGAAGATGCTGAAGTATAGCTTATCAATATGAATAAGTATTTCTATTTGTATGAATATGATAATAATCTGAAGGCTCACCTAGCCATTTATCAATTACAAGGAAAGGCAACTTGTGGTGGGAGAAGGTGAAGACGGTGCATGGAGTTAGTGAGCAGAGTGTAACTTGGCAAAAGTTTCAAAGGTATTTTAAGGAAAAATACTTAACTGAAATATCTTATGAAGAGAAGGCGAAGGAGTTTCATGAACTTCAATGGGGTCAGTTGTCTATAGACGAATTCATAACAAAATTCACATCCTTGCTGCGATTTATTCCTTACGTAAAAAAAGAGAAAGCAAAAGTACATAGATTTATCGGTGGTTTCATTGTTCATGCAGAACGTCTCGAGTTTGATAATCCAAATACCATAGATAATGTTATACAAAAATCTCATCTATTTTATCAGTGAAACAGACCAAAGGGCGATGGAGGAAGGAGGTAGTCTAATAAAAAAGGAATTAACTTTGTCTCTGGAAGTAAAGCAAATAAGACTGTTACTAGCAAGGGACCTCGAAAAGGTAAATTAAAGAGAAATATGAACAAAAATGGGCTGAGATTAAAATTTCCATGTGAGTCTAAAAAATGAACTATATAGAAAACAAAAGTGGAGACAGTAGCTAGACTTCCAGTGCAATGTTTGGGATGTGGAGGACCACATTATGTTAAAATCTACCAGTACCACAAGGGGACAGATCAAGTGGAACAGGTTGAATAAGTATTAGCTGTGGTAGAAGTAACAAGGAATACTCCTAAAATCAATGTTTCCCTCAAAGATCATAAGGAATAATACCAACCAAAAATGGTGGAATTTGAAGGTAAGGTCTTCGACCAAACTATATCTATTTTAATTAATCAAGGAACTACTTTGAGTTATATAAGTCTACAAGTGGTTCAACATTGTCATTTAAAATTTGTTAAATTTGAAAACCCTTGGCTAGTAGAACTCACCACAGGGGCAAAAGGAAGGGTGCTAGCTAAAGTCAGCAATTTCCCTATGAAGGTAGTAGGCTAGCCTATTATGGAAGATTTGAATGTCTTACCATTAGGGGCATATGATGTTCTAAGAGGAATGGACTGGTTGAGGAAGCATTGGTTCCTCATTCACTGTAAGTAAAAAATTATTAATTACATATATGAAGAGGGTATGAGACAAGAAATTCAGGGTATCTGAAGGCCACTAAAAATAGGACCTATAATAGCATCCCAGTTAGAAAAATGTATTTGAAAGGGATGCCAAATTTATGCTATAAAGGTGGGGTATATGAATTCAACAGAAAAATCAGGTACTTTAGAAAATATACCTGTGATACAAAAGTTTTCAGACATATCTCTTGAGGAGATTCAAGGACTAGCTCCAAAGAGGAATATAGACTTGAACATTAAGTTGATTCTTGGAGCTACCCCGATATCTAGAACTCACTGAATTGAGAATGCAATTACAGGAATTTCTGGATAAAAAGTATATACTCCCAAGTGTCTCACCTTCGAGAGCTCCTGTACTCTTCATCAAGAAGATGGACAAAACCTTACGAATGTGCGTGGAGTATAAATAGATAAACAAGTTAACTATTAAGAATAAATACCCTTTTACTTGTATTGATGAATTGCTTGACTAGGTAAAGGAAGCGACTATATTTTCGAAGATTGATCTTCGCTCAAGGTACCACAAAATTAGAATCAAAGAGGAAGATAGCCAAAACAAACTTTAGGACTTTTTATGGGCATTACAAGTTCATTATGTTACCATTTGCATTAACTAACGCTCCAACAATTTTTATTATGTATAATAAATAGAATTTTTTATCAATATTTGGACAAGTTTGTATTAATATCTGGACATATCATTACTGAGGAAGTGATCTGAAAATGGAATGTACTTGTTTAAGGGTGCAAGGTATCCATTTTCCATAGTTTCAAATGTGAGTTATACACTCCAAGTGACCTCTAAAAAGGTGGAAACTTCTTATTTCTTATAAAGAGATAGATTGTAGGGGCATTCAGCGGACATGTCACCTGTAAAGAGAGGATGAGTTCCAGAGGCTACCTGGCCCTCTACAGGCTCTGCATAAAGAAATAACAAACTAAACACTTAGAAGTCTTTGGCATACACATACTTGAAATTTGATGTCTTGTGGAATAAGACAAATAACTTTCTGCACACTGAATAGGTGATTATGTGTGTATGCAAGTTATGTATATTTAGTGTTTAACACTTTATATCAATTTTGTTTAGCATATCATCTTCAGCAAATAAAGACATCAAAATGATAAAGCAGTTCACCCCTTCTGGGCTACATCTGCTAGACCAAGCCTCTCCAACTAGGCTTGTCCTCTTGTATTAAAAATGCTACAAAGGCTACTAAAATAATATTAGTGTCTCGAAAGATAGATCTAACTGTAAATACAGAATTAGAAGATAGGAATTAGCTAAACATGCTCTTTCCCAAGCACTAAACAGTGAAATTGTACCTCATATATTACTTTCCCCAATTGGCCCTCATGGCCCTTTAAATTTACATGGAGAATTTCAAGGTGAAGATGACCTCAATTGGTTTTGAAACCTATACCATTAGACTCAGAAGGTCTGAAATAGCAGATATAGGCTTTTGAATCACCAAAAATGGATGAACACAGCCCCTAAACAGCTCAAGCGTTGAAATGGCCCTAGTGGCCCTGAAAGCTTCCCTGAAGCTAAACAGTGAGAAGAATGCCTCAACAGGAAAAACGAGATATAGAAATGGATTCAAAATACTGAAAGCCTTTATGAATGACTTTCGTTCCACATTCACTGGCTTCACAATTCCCAATGCAGCTCCCAAACTGATTTGGCCCTAGTGGCTCCTGGAACTTCCATGAAGCAAAAACACCTGCAAACCACCTCAGATGGTTCTGAAACCTATGCCAATGGCTTGAGAAGGTTGAAGAGACCCAGAATCAAAAAAAAATTCGTCCATAAAGGACTTTCCTAGTTAAAGTTATCATTATTTACTCCTAACTACCAGCTGCCCTTGAAAAACTCCAGTTAGACTTTTAGTTACGGTGAGATAGGCCCGCCAAATATGGCGGGCCCGCCTATTTTGGCACCCCGCTAGAATCTCCACCAAACAAACCGAGCATTAACTGTAGGTTAACCATTTGCATATGAATGAGAGTAATGGGCTTGGTGGTTACTTTTGAATTGCGTGCTAACTCTGGTTGAAATGACCGTTTAATGTGAACACGTTCCACACATTAAAGTTAACATAACTTATTTCCCGCCAGTGGTTATGGTTTATAGCCCAGGGTTTTGGGCATGTTGGTCACGTGTATGGGGGCTAGCCCTTAGGGGCTGGCCCCCTTGGGGCCCCACCCATATGAAGTACAAACTTAATAAAATATTTGCACCACTCTTGTGCCAAGTCCTTCCGCTATGGTCCAGTCGTAACATGTAGGTTTAGCTCTAGGCAGGTCGCAGGTTCAAGCCGCTAGACCTCCACAATTTTTTGACATATGCACATATATATGATGATGTCATCCCTTGGCATGTGGCAGTTTCTGATTCGGTGGACAAAAGGAATATTCTTTGCAATATTCTGTGGAATATTCTTTTTTAAATATTTTTGGAAAAATTAAAAAATTAAGAGTCAATGGGCGATTTTGTTTTTGGCATAACTTCTGCATACGGAGACCATTTTTCGAACCGTTTATGGTGTTGAAATCAGGAGGACGAGCTCTATTTGGTCATTTAGGTTCAAACTAGTTCTGAACAATTTCATTTTTGACCATTTTACGACACTTGGTCCCGAGCTCCTGATCACACCTCCCAAATCAGAAGGCTTTTGGTCCCCAAAAGCTTACTGAATCTCTAAACTGAACTGTACGGCACTTGAGAGAACACAAATATCCTCTTCCGCTCAGCCAAAAGAGCATACTGATGCCAAAATGTCCTACCTTTCCAACTGTCGTCATGGCAACGTTTCGCTGCATAAGCCAAGTACTTGTCGAATCCTGAGCAAGCTTGTTTCCCAGACGAACTGAAAATTTTCAGAAACCAACAATGATACTTTCTGATATATGAGCTAAAATCTTCCTATGAACATCTGGGCTTGCCAACTGTCACGATGCCCATCCATGGCACCTCTGCCCGAGAAGAAGAGCTGCCTCCAAAATGAGAAGGCTTTTACTGGCTGTAGCATGTTGAATGTACTCCAAATGCTCATCCCAAACTCTTGGGACACTTGCTGCAAAAACTTCTCAAAAGAAGTAGAGACCCATGCTAAAATTTGAGCCCTCTTTACATGCATGCTTTTCCAGCTCATAGAATTGTGCACAGCTTTGCACCAATTTCTTTCCCTACACCAAATGACACCGAAGGTATCTTGCACAACAAGACAATCATCAAGAACAATTTGTCCAGAAATATGTTGAACAATGGACTCAACCATAAACATAACAAGTGTGTACACAACTGACACAAGTTGACAAAACATGTGCACCACAATCGACACAAGTTGACAACATAAGTGCTACAATTGACAAAAGTCGATGAAACGTGTGCACCACAATCGACACAAGTCGACAGCATAAGTGGTACAATTGACACAAGTCGATGAAACATGTGACACAATCGACAATGTAAAAGTGTGCTCACAAGCGACACTAGTTGACCAACAACAAGATGCATTTACAAATACTTATGCATGTATCATGTACAATGAACTATATACAGTTCGAAAAATACACCTACAACATCTATGTATAGGTGAAACTTCAACTCTTCTTTTCTAAGACCAACAGGTACATCAACTCAATGAAAACACATATGGGTGACAAGAGTTGAAATGAAAAACATTGCTGCAAAACTAGTGAGTATCATACTCATCTTTTACCATCCTGCAACTTGCATTCCTTTAACAAAGAAATGCATTCAATCAAAAGACATGCAACTTTAATTGGATAAGAATTATAACCATTTCTTACCAATCCATTTCAAAGGCACTTCCTTTAACTGCACATCGATATCAACATGTGTATCATCTTGACACATCTCGATGATGGAAACTTCCTTCCCATTCTTGCCATACTCTTTCTCCAATTTCTTCAACTTTCATGGCAGCATTGTTGGATTCAGAGTTCAACACCTTTCAGTAGTATGTCCTTGCTTATGGCAATAAGTACAACACATCTTCATCTTCTTCATAGCATGATTTGCATTGTTCAATGGAACTTTGGCTTCTTGCCTCTTTTCCTTCAAAAGTTTCTTGTATGTTGCCATTCTTTTCCAACATCTAGAAACACTATGGTTAACCAAACCACAAAAAGAACATGCAATTCTTTTCCAATGCTTATGTGGAAATTTACCATGCTTTACATGATTAAAGGAAGTATGATTGAAATCAGATTAATACCTTTCTCTTTCATCGTCATTAACTTCATGAGGAGGTGAATCAAATGAAGAAGAAGCTCCTTTTGGAACACCATCAATCGCTTCAATGGTTTCAGAGCTTTCACAATTTTCTTTTTCAAGTGCATGCATATGCACACCTTCTTCTTGCAAGGTATGTTTCAAACTATTTCATTCCCCAAGAATGCAATCTTCACCAACTTGAGGTAGAAAACCTTAAATGAAACTCCTTCTAGGAACTATTCCAATTGCCTTCATGGCTACTTTGGAACATTCTCCATAAGATTGTCCATAGCCAAGACCCAAATTCTTAGGCCTTACCTAAACCATTATTGGCTCAACTATACCTTGTGCATGTTTGCCCAATTCTTTTATTTCATATCCCATTTTGGACATCAACTTGGACCCTATGTCTCTGGTATGTCTCTCAAAAAAACCAACATAAACATTCTCATAAGAATTTGAAGAAAAACTAGAATTGTTTACCTATTCTTCAAGCTGATACTTGGCTAAGGCTTCTTTGGCAACAAGGAGTTGTGTCTCCAACTCATGCATCCTTCCCAGGTTCATGTTTGTAATATGAAGTCAGCCTTCTATTTCCTGAAATTGATCAAAAAGCACCTGCTTCTCTTCCCTCATGGAATTCAACTACTCTTGAAGTCCAGAGCTATTTCTTTCATCCTCATATATTTCTCTCACCATATTCATCATGATGAAAAATTCTTGCTTCAACCCTTCATCAAAGAATCTTGTGAAGGAGGATGTTCTGAAAACTCACTTATGGAAGTTGTCATTATAAAAATGAACAAAAGAGCTTCAACAAACTCAAACAACAAGTAGTTTGTAGAATAATAAAGCAGTCAATCTTCAACACTGCTTAAGACACCTTCTGCACAAACAAATGCTCAACCCGAGCTCTGATACCATCTGATTTGAAAATGGAATGTACTTGTTTAAGGGTGCAAGGTATCCATTTTCTATAATTTCAAATGTGAGTTATACACTCCAAGTGACCTCTAAAAAGGTGAAAATTTCTTATTTTTTTATACAGAGATAGACTGTAGGGGCATTCATTGAGCATGTCACCTCTAAAGAGAGGATGAGTTCCAGAGGCTACCTAGCCCTCTACAGGCTCTGCCTAAAGAAATAAAAAAGTAAACACTTAGAAGTCTTTGACATACACATACTTGAATTTTGATGTCTTGTGGAATAAGACAAATAACTTTCTGCAGCTGAGTAGGTGATTATGTGTGTGTGCAAGTTATGTATATTTACTATTTAACACTTTATATGAGTTTTGTTTAGTGTATCATCTTCAGCAAATAAAGACATCAAAATGATAAAGCAGTTCACCCCTTCTGGGCTACATCTGTTGGACCAAGCCTCTCCAACTAGGCTTGTCCTCTTGTATTAAAAATGCTACAAAGGCTAATACAAGAATATTAGTGTCTCAAAAGACAGATTTGACTGTAATTATAGAATCAGAAGATAGGAATTAGCTAAACATGCTCTTTCCCAAACACTAAATAGTGAAATTGTACATCATACAGTACTTTCCCCAATTGGCCTTTGTGGCCCTTTTAACATGCATGGAGAATTTAGAGGAGAAGATGACCTCAATTGGTTCTGAAACCTCTACCATTAGACTTTAAAGGTTGAAAATAGCAGACATAGGCTTTTGAATCACAAAAAATGGATGAACATAGTCCCCAAACAGCTCAAGCACTAAAATGACCCTAGTGGCCCTGAAAGCTTCCCTGAAGCTAAACAGTGAGAAGAATGCCTCAACAGGAAAAATGAGCTATAGAAATGGATTCAGAATACTGAAAAACTTTAGGAATGACCTTTGTTCCACATTCATTGGCTGCACAATTCCCAATGCAGCTCCCAAACTGATTTTGCCCTAGTGGCTCCTAGAACTTCCACGAAGCAAAAACACCTGCAAATGACCTCAGATGGCTGTAAAACTTTTGCCAATGGCTTCAGAAGGTCAAAGAGTCCCAAAACCAAAAACAAATTCATCCAAAAAGGACACTCCTAGCCAAATTTATGGCTATTTACTCCCAAGTGCCAGCTGCCCTTGAAAAACTCCAGTTAGACTTTTAGTTACGGCCAGATACGCGCCCCACCAGAATCTCCACCAAACGAACCGAGCATTAATTGTAGGTTAATCATTTGCATATGAATGGTAGTAATGGTCTTGGTGTTTACTGTTGAATTGCGTGCTAAATCCAGTTGAACTGACCGTTTAATGTGAACATGTTCCCGCATTAAAGTTAACATGACTTATTTCCCACCGGTGGTTATGGTTTATAGCCCAGGGTTTTGGGCATGTTGGTCACGTGTATAGGGGCTGGCCCCCTTGGGGTGCTGCTCAAATGAAGTATAAAATTCATAAAATATTTGCGTCGCTCTTGTGCCAAGTCCTTCTGCTGTGGTCGAGTGGTAAAACGTAGGTTTAGCTCTGGGCAGGTCGCGGGTTCAAGCAGCCGGAACTCCAAATTTTTTTGACATATGCACATATATATGCTGACGTCATCCTTGGCCATGTGGCAATTGCTGATTCAGTTGCCAAAAGGAATATTCCAAGGAATATTGTGTCGAATATTCTTTTTTTAATTTTTTTGAAAAAATTCAAAAATTAAGTGTCATTGGGTGATTTTGTTTTTGGCATAACTTCTGCATACGGAGACTATTTTTCAAACCGTTTGCGGCACCAAAATTAGGAGGATGAGCTCTATCGGATCATTGAGGTTTAAACTAGTTTTGAGCACTTTCATTTTTTACCATTTTACGACACTTGGTCCTGAGCTCCTGATCAGGAAGGGATAGTTGTGGAACCAGAGAAAATCAAAACCATCATGGAATGTCCTATACCAAAGAATGTAGCTAATATAAGATCATTCTTGGGTTTGGATGGTTACTATAGGAGGTTTGTGGAAGGTTTTTCCAGGATGAGATACCCCATTACCTCTTTGCAAAAGAAAGGAAAAATCTTCTCTTGGACCACCGACTATCAAAGAAGTTTTGACCGGCTGAAGCACTAACTTAGTACTGCATATATTCTGAGTATTGCAGACCAAAATAAATAATACATTATATGTACAGATGCTGGGAAGGAAGGAGTAGGTGGCATGTTAATGCAATAAGGTAGAGTCATAGCTTACAAATCTTGGAAACTTAAGGAGCATGAATAAAAGTATTCAACTTACGACATCTGAAGGTAGTAATCAACACATTAAAGATGTGGCATCATTATTTGTTGGGTAAGAAGTTTTTATTAATGAAAGATCATCATAGTCTAGCTAACTATTCAAGCAACCTACTATTATTGCTAGACAAGTCCATTGGATAGATTTCCTAACTGAATTTTACTTTGACATCAAACACATAAAAGGAAAGGAAAACCAAGTCATTGATGCCTTAAGTCGAAAACTAAACAACAGTTATGAAATGTATTTTAGTGAGATACATACCACTTTTAAAGAAAAGATTAAGGGATTTGTAATAGAAGATCCTGAATACAAGATGTTATGGCAGCAAGCAAAAATTACAAACAACAATTGGGATATGTGGTAAATCAAGAAGGAATGTTGGTTTACAAAGGAAGAATGTATATGCCAAGCTAGAAAGATGTTAAACAATTATTTTTAGACGAATACCATAAAATTCCTTGTGTCGGCCATCCTGGACATCAAAAATTAATCACTATGCTCAAAAAAGAATATTTATGGCCTGGTGTATAGAAGGAGGTGGCTGAATATTTGACTCGCTGTTTAGAGTGCCAACAAGTGAAAGGAGAGCACCAAGACCCAGCTGGATTACTCCACCCATTGCCCATACTGGAAAGGAAATGGGAAAATATTTCCATTTATTTTATTATAAGACTAGCTAGGTCTAAAAAGAAGAATGACTCAGTAATTGTAGTAGTAGATAAGTTGAGCAAGTCTGCTCACTTCATACCCGTAAAGTCTACTTTTAAGGTTGTTTGAATTTCTAATATATTTATGCAAAACATTTTTAGACTACACAGAATACCAAAGGTTATAATTTCCAACTGTGATGTAATATTCACATCAGCATTTTGGAAAGCCTTATTTGGAGGTTTATGCACTTCACTCCAGTTTAAAACTACCTATCACCCTTAAATAGATGACCAAATTGAGCGGGTCAATTAAATAGTAGAATACATGCTTTGGACTTATGTAATGTAGCAACCTTCTAAGTGGGAGGATTACATACATTTGGTGGAGTTTTCTTACAACAACAACTACCATAAATCCTTGCAAATGAGTCCATTCAAAGTATTGTACAGATGCAGGTGTAGGACACCATTAAGTTGGAGCGGACTGGAACATAATCTAATGTTGTGGCCTAACATGTTAAAAGAGATGGAAGATATGGTTAAAAAGGTGTGTTGCAATTTAAAGATTGCTAAGAATCGACAGAAAAAATTTGCTAACTGGAAGAGAATATTTTGGGAGTTTCAAGTTGGGGATTATGTTTATGTTTGTATACAAGCTAAGTATACTACTCTTCATTGGGGTGGGTGTGCTAAATTAGGACCCCGATTTTGTGGTCCTTTCCAAATCTTGACCCGAATTGGACCAGTGGCTTATTAGCTTGCTTTGCCCAACCACATATGTGTGATTAATGTTTTTCATGTTTATGTATTAAAAAAAATATATTGATGGTTCCAACCATATAATCAATTGGCAAGATATACGAGTAAGTAGATTATTAATAAAGCACTATAAATAATTACCATTATAGAATGCCAAAGAAAATGGCTGACTAAATTTTGTTTTATCATGTGTAGGTCGAACCAAAAGGTGAGTTTCTTGTCAAGCCCTTGGGTATACTCGATCGGAGAGAAGTAATGTTGCAGAGACAAGTTATCACCCAGGTTAAAGTGAAATGGAAGCACTCTGGGCAAGAGAAGGCCGCTTGGGAAGATGGATAGGTCATGAAGGAGACCTTTCCAAATTTTCTTTTAGCAGAGAAATGTTAGGATGATGTTTAATCTTAGGGAGGGAAGATGTGATGTCCCATATGATTGTAAATATTTAGTTACTGCAGTTTTAAACAAATTGGATATGACTATTTAAATTTATACATTTAAGATTTTGATTAAGTTATGCATAAAACAAATATTTGAGTGATAAAAAATCTTGTAACTCTCACATGTCAAGTAATTAGGATAGGCAATTACCTATTCCTAACTACATCCTTGAAGATTTCTTCTTCGGGAAGAAATCAAGAGGGTATTGGTACCTAAGATGAGGAGAGGAGAAGTAAAGGAGATTTTTCTATGATGATATGTCAAACAAGTCAAGAAACTCAGTTTGGCTAAGACCAGATAGCTGTGAAAGATAGTATTGTTAGTATTACAAGATAACATCTGTCATGTGAGCAACAACTCGGGGGGGGAGAGTTTGGCTTGGAAGCGAGTCTCATGGTTGGGAGGAAACTTGTCAACTTATAGTTGAAACTTGGTCCAACAGGAAAGCATTAAATTCTAAAGAACCATATAATTATTTATATCTTCAGATATGGAATATATCGTTAAAATTAAAACTCTGAATTATGTTTCAAAGAAATAGATGAGTTATTTCACTACGGTCCAAATTTTGACTTTAGAAGTATTTTAGCATATTAATTGTCTAGGAGGTTGTGCAAAACATAAAAAAAAAAAACACAATGGGAAAATTGTGAAAGAGATTGGGAAATATTATATATATAAGTCCGTATGAATAGAATTTAGAAAAAAAAGAAAACTCCCTGTAAATAATGAAACTATTAGAAAACCTGCTGGGTAAAAGAAGTCACAATTCTAGAAAGGAAATAGTATTTTGGAGACATTCCAGGAAAAGTTAATCTTATAGGATTCCATACTTTGATGCCCTATAGCTATTAAAAAATAAGTGGAACTAGTAGATTAAATCCTACAGCTAATCAGGCTTGATGCTTTTATTCCAAAGGAAACCCGAAATAAATTCACGCTAAGAAAATAAGGAAAAAAAGTAAATTATTACAAATATCATGCAGAGTCTACTGTAGAGAAATAGAATATAACCTAGTTATGTATGAAAAGAAGACTAACAAGTCCATGTTGTAGCAATAACAGAGGAAAAAGCATAAAATCAACTCTTGTTAAGGCACTGTAAACCCCAACTGTGTAGCATAGTAATTATGGAACTAGAAATAAAACATATAATAAACTTGCATAAAATACCAAAACCTTAAATATGGGTTAACTGATTAATTCCTTGATAAACTAGAGAAAGTCGAGGCAGCTCGGAATAAAAACCTTATAAGAACTTTCCAAAACATTGACATGTGCGGAGTAAGAATTTTCACAAAAATAGATTATAATGAGGCATGCAAGGCACAAAGGTTTGGCATAACAAAGTTTTAATTAAATCAGGAAAGCCAATTTACAAAATCATCCGTCCACAACTGTCATAAATTAAATTAAAACTTGATTTCAAGGGAAACTAGCAACAAATTTCGGGATTGCATACCTAAAACTTAATTTAAACAAACACGATGACTTTAGCGGTAGAGCCATGAAATATAGTGCCTTGGCCATCTATACTCTAGATTTTGAATACGTGTAGACAAAAAAATAACAAGTTCTATAAACAGTTTAGGGAATTATCAACAAACTAGAAATTTAAGCCATTAACACCCTTGAAGACTCTTAACCCTGGATACCAAGAAATACCCAAATAATATTTCACTTTACCCGGATTTGGATGGGGTTTTGAGACTACAAATTTGTGGAGCAACACAATGAGGTAGGGTCTCTACCCGGAAGGATTAGTCACCTACTGCTGAAAGCCCTCGACGAAATCTAACAAAAATAGGAAGCACTATTCATTAGAAAGGAGGAGCTATCAAATTTCTGATGTGAAAACAAAAATACTAAGAACAAATAGACATCTCATTACCTAGATGGTGTTGCATGAAATTCTTGCAAGAAATAAGCACTAGAGTCGTCTCGATGAATGAATCACCCAACAAGCAACCACGGAGGAACTGCGACTGAGCTAGGGAGGTATCATCAACAACATCATGAGGTAAAAGTGAATTAGAGAGAAACCCCAAAGCCATGAGCCAAAACAGGGTAGCTCTGCAAGACAAAGAGAGAAATGCTGAAGTTTCTTGAGGATGCATCAGACAAAGGAATTAAGGCAAACACTCCTAGTTGTCCAATGGAGTGGAGCCATAGAGTACTATCGATGGGGTGACCATCAAATAAAGTGATGAACAACTGGAGAGAAACCAAAATAATCCAAAAGCTACTCCCACCATCTCTTGGGGTTGGGAATCCAAGGTTTAATGTGTTAGGATATAGAATCATTAAACTTAATCATGCAGAATATGTAAACCATTATTACAGTAAATCAGTACATAAATAATAATTGTAATTTGCATAGAATGTGTTTTAGGTAGAATGTTACATGTGGCCATATCATAACCAGAACCATAATACTTTATAGATGTAATATATCAAGATTTTGTTTATGTTTAATATTTGTATTGTAGTATATTTTTTTTTATTAAGATATGTACATATATTCATTGGCTTTTCTATATAGAGGGAATGTAATTATAGAACAAAGAATTAGTTTAGAATTATTTTGTTATTACAAAAAATAAAACAAAGTGTGCGAGGTTCAATACATAAGACTCCATAATAATAAATATAGGTTTGATCTTAATGTTTATGAGTATTTAATTCATTTTCCTAAAGATTTCATATGTGATATGATATATGCTATTAGTTAATTTATAGCTACTCATAAAAGTTTTCTAGTAAGTGCTTGTGTACAAAAAGATCCATTTGAATTTTTTCTTGACACTTAATTATGTGTTGTGCATATATGTTGGGGTTAATCAAATAATTTGTAAATAACTAGGTATTTTTACGTCCTTTATTTTATAATAAATAAGAAGAAACCTTTAGTATACCTATGCTTTATCATGACATATCAAGTTCTTGTATTAAGTGTATCCAACTAAATATATGTTGAGAGATGGTGAGAGCCACGGTTTTGAAAAAATGTGTCTTATTTATGAATTAATCACTGCTAAGATATTCTTTTTTGTTTATACACTTAATGTATATTAGATTGTAAATATATATACATAGTAAACATTACCTCTATGATTGTAGTTGCAGAATTAAGGATGACAAAATCAAGTTTAAGTAGATCAACCAAACATTCAAATAATCCAAATATAATATCACATGCCAATGATGAAGATAATTGTTTCGTATATGAATGATGACTATTTAAATTGAATATTATAAATTATATATTATTAAATATTTATCTATAAAAATAAAACATGTTTAATAAAGACATTTGGTCTAATTTGAATAGCAAAATATTACTAATAATTATAGTAATTATTTATTTACATTTTAGATATTATACTACTTTATATTCTCTTATATTATATTAAAAAAAAACATTTTATTCAAAAATATCAAAATAAATTTCATATTCTATCCCATTATCTCATATTATAAAATTTCAAATTATTAACTAATATATAAATAATTTACATTATCATAATGAAGGGTTGTTATATATAATCAATTAGTATATTTACTAAACTACAAAACATATTAATGCTATAATTAAATAAAAATTAATAAAATTGGACTTTATGATCATTAGATAATATCTTACGAAAAATAGGAAAGGCAGTTGTCTATAATGAGACTTTTTGAAAGCCTTTCCGGTGGCTTTTTCCAGTCAAAATTCGGTAGCAGTTTCTTGGGATCGCAAGTTTGATAGCTAGTTTCTGCGCAATCAAAGCGTCCCAGGGGTTTCCCAGGGTGCTGAATCCAAATATGCAGTTAAAAAATCATTTTAACTGCAACAAATCAAGATTTAACGTCAATTTCTTCCGCCGGATTCCATCACTAGAATCTCCAAAAAGTCGCATTATAGACAACTCCATAGCAAAGCTTTTGCGTACGCTCAATGTGAAAAAATGAATGTATTGTATTCATTAGGAATCAATGATTGATGTTCATATCGACATATGTGTCGGTGCAATAAACAATGGTAAAGCAATGACATTCATAACGACGACAAAAGAATGTTCTCCTTCGATGATAACAAACATTGCTATTTTTATTTATTTTTAAGTTGCTAAGCCAAAGGACGATTTTTTTAGATAATATTTTGAAGTTATTAAATATTTAAGGTGATAGATGGGCTTATTTTGAATTTTATAATTTGAATGGGATGGTAGAGGTTGAATTTCCATATATTATTTTATAATATTTATTGTAGTGGATAAAAATTAAAAGTTATTATTTATCTCTATTGTAATTATGTTTTTTTTTAATTAAATTGATTAATGAAATAAAATATCACATGAACAAGTGTCCTATAAAATGAGTTATAGTTTTTTTCCGCGTGTAGTATTGATAAGCCAAGTTATTGGCCCATGGTATTGTAACAAAAACTCCTTACATGCTATGAATCTCCACATTAAAGTAGGTTTCAAGGTTAAGAATCTTGTTCCCTATTTTTGGAAATGTATATATATTTAATTTATATATAATTTAATCAATAATAAGAATAATTTTGTTATTTTCATTATTTTTTTTTTTTTATTTTAGCAACGTGAAATGTATAATGAAGTGTGCCTTTTTATTCTTATTGTGGATTGATGCCTATAGGCATTTACCAACCATTTAAATTTTATGGTTGTGCTAGTTGATACTATTTAAATATATCATACCATTTAACTTATATGGTTTTGCTAGTTGATATTATTTCAATATGTTATATTATTTTTTGGCATAAATAGGCACATCATATATCTTAAAAGGAGTTTCATTCCCCTAGTTTAATGGAAACATGAGAAGTTGGGAATCATATTCGACTATTTTAAATCAAAAGGGACACATTTTCACCATAAATAGTTTTCAAACCCATTGTATTCGAAGACTTATGGTTTTCATCCATGGTGTTTGATGTGAAGAAGTCTATTTAAAGGTTAAACATAATTATTTTTTCATCCCATGATGTTCATCCATTATATTTGATGTGATGAGGGCAATTTAGAGGCTATAATGCCTTCTAGCGGAGGCTATAATAGAGGTTTTTAGTGTTATAAAGTTGGTGAAAAATGTCAAAAAAACATATGCAAAAATATATGTTTGTGATTGCGAATGTTTTAACAAAAATTATAATGAAACTTTATCACATCTGGAAAAATATGGGAAAATAGGGGTTGTTGAAGGTTTTAGCGTAAGTTTTATTTGATTTGCACTTAACGGAAATTGTTGCACTAGTGCACTACACATATCTAAAGCATCGAGGCTGCATACATAACTTAAAGGACCGAGACATTAAATGCAACGAACAATTGTGCCGCCCCGGGCTGTTATTCTAAGGAACGACACTAGTGCACGCAAAAAAATCTTGTAAACTCTATGCTTTTATTTGAACTCCTAGTGTCGATGTGTATTTTATGTATAAATGCACCAATGTGCTACAATTATAGAATGACATGTGCTTTTAACTTTAATAAAACACCAAAGGTGGAAATAATATTTTGTAGGACCAGGGTGACAGTTCTATAAAAGAATTGGTGCGTTAAGAATTGTAATGCATTGGGGTGTTAATTGCAAAAAATATTGGTGCTTAAAGAGTTAAATGACCTGGTATTGTCGTTTTCTAAAAAGGAATTGATCATACAAAAAATATGTCATCATGGTGCTTTTATATATCATAACACACCATTTCGTGTTGATGATATGGACGTACTAGTTTTTTTGTATGAGATTTTCTCTTTTCTGGAAACATCGATCTAAGATAGTGAAATTATTGTAATTTTTCAAATCTGTAATTCATTAAAAAGATCACATATATCTTATAACAATATTCATATAAATTAAAATTTGATTAGTGCATTCGTATATGATGTTTGAATTAATTTGTATATTATCAATTTTCATATTTCTTCATTATAATATTTGTTCATCCATCTATTTAATTAGTGGTGTAACATTTCATAGTGACAATGGAAAACACGATAGAATAAATTAAACTTTATTTTATTATATATGAATAAGAGGCTCTTTGCATACAAAAAGGGATTGTTATTGGTAAAACCTAGTATTTGAATTGGGACACTATGTCCATTACATTAAACAAAATGTTTGATTTTCATAGACAACTATTTCAAAAATACAACAAATTGCATTGATATCCAAATAGATCATCATTCTTCTTTGGAACTGTTGTCAATGCTCAAGCGAGTTACATGACTTCGTTTATTTGGATGAATTTTTTGTTGATTAAATCAATATTTTTTAGTCTTCTTGATCTTCTACCATCTGCAAACATACAAATAAGGTGTAATAAGTGTATCTACATTGGTGAGAATAATGAAAATTAAAATAAGTAATATACATCAAAGTAAATTGAATAGAAATGTACCATAGCAGGAAGTGACTTATAAACGGTAGACATGGTTTCAAAACCATGTCTCATGCCTTGCTGCAACAAGTCTTTTGTTGGCGTAGTTTCATACTTTGTTCTGTGCATGTTTTAAACCCCATTATAAATCATAGATTTAATATAAATGATTTTTTTGTTCTATTAATTATAACCTTAGAAAAGTATAAAAACATATATACTTACAAAAGTAAAAATTATGTTTTGATAATCTAACATATACTCAAAACACATATTTAAACCAACGTCAATTAATTATTCCAATAATTCTTCTTTGTATGTGATCACCTATTTGAATAAAGTCAAGGATGGTTGTTGTAAAACAACTTAAAATATACAAAAAGAAACGTTGAACAATTATAATGAAATATTGAAAAATATTGGCAAATTTTGATATCGACCATTTTCTTCCTTGTGATCCTCTTCTAGGCATTGAATGAGTTCCATTTTATTTTTTTTATAGAAGAAAATACTTGAAAATTAATATTTAATGCTAAATTATGTTTTTATATGTACAAATTTAGTCATGATTACATACATTCGAAGCACGTTATTGTTGAGATGGCTCCTCCTGTGATCCAAGTATGTCCATTTATTTAACCATATCCTTGTACATTTTTTTGGACATTCCAACTAGCATGTTTCACATATCAACTACTTCATCATTTGGGATTTTCATAATCTTCCTGAAAAAAGTAATAAACTATTTTTATATTGATATATGAAAACTAAACATAACAAAATGGATATTAATAAATGTATGGTTTGTAGTAATATATACATATAATTATAGAAAGTCATTTTAATTAATAATATTTCCTTTTGAGTGATTCTTTTTTGTTGTTGTATGTTTTTTCTATTGTAATTCTGGCATGTCTCATTGACCATTGGTTTGTAAATGCTTCCTATAGTTTAGATATAATTTTCTTCTTGGAATCATTGGATTCATTTTTGTATTATATGTGTAAATAATGGCTATAAATTCGTTCCATTAGATGCCTCATATTATTATAAAATAAAATTCCGCCGTTTCATTAACCTGTAGCAGCACTCTAGATGAGTTAAGGACCAATCCATCATCATTTACGTGTTCTATAATTTTTATTTTCTTAGAATGCATTGGTATTTTCCTCTATTATTTATCGTTATATAACATTAAACATATATGAATTAATAGATTCCTTGAAACATTTTATCTAATATTCTTCAGTATATTATTAGTGAAAATTCAAAACAAAACAAAAATCTCATATTGAATAGTATTTTTCATTCACCTGATCCATCCTTCTGTAATTTTGTGATTAAGATTTTATTCTCTTTTACACTTAGATTAGAAATAATATTATCGATCTTCTTCATTTTCTGTTACTTTATGACACACATTAACAAAAATATATTAGTTAAACTTACATATAGTTCAAACATATTAATTTTTTAGAGAATTTACAAAGAACTTGTTTTCTCTTCTTTTTTGGATGTGCTATCATTGTGTCTAGGTTTTAAAATTGATGCCCATATGCCCTTTTTTCTCAATTTTAACTGTAAAATACAACTAAATTTAAAATAAAAACGTCAGAGTTATTTGACGAATATTTTAGGAAAATGTAAAATTACAGGCCTGTAGAAAATCATAAGTTTGAAATATATATAATATATAATATATATTATATATATATATATATATATAATATATATATAATAATATATATATAAGCTAGAACTAGGATATCTAGAGTCATTGATTCTTTAGGGTGGTATTTTTTTAAAATAAATTTTGTTCAAATGCTTTAATGTGCACCATGTGAATGGTTGGTTGACGAGTTATTGACTCGTACGCTCTCAATTATTCATCCACACTATCTGAGTTTAAAGGTTTTCTGGTTTGGTTTGTAGCAGGATATATCGAAAATATGCAACATGGGTAATCCTTAGATGAGGATTCAAATTCTGCATCTAATGAGTGTTTCTGCTCAATATTTGAGTAAACTAATAGGGAGATAAGCTGAAAATACAAGTTGAAAAAATTGTTTTTATTTTTACATTAAAATTGAATGATTAATTTAATCTTATTTTATTATTTCCACTTTTATTTTATAATTTTCTTAAGAGGACCATTTTAGACCTCAAAATTCCCCTAATATTTCCGGGTTTCCAAAATATTTTGTTTCTCCACAATGCTCGTAGTATTTCTCTCCTACAAATGATCTCTCTTTTAATTAAACCCTAATCGAAATTCTAAAGAAAAATAGAGTAAAATCAACAATAAAATTTAAACAATTTCCTATGCAGGGTTTTCAGTGAAACACCATACCTTTCAGCCTTTGATCTTGTGAATAGTTTTGTTGCTCCAAAGTATTATGTTGTTGCTCAGTGCTCCTTGTATGTCTCTCTTGAAAATCACACCCTTGAAATTTTGGGAAAAATAATGAAATACTTAATAAAATTTTACTATATAAAAGACTTTATGAAATCTGATTTCAAAAAATTAATTGGCATTCATTTATTATTTTGGAAAAAAGAAAAGAGAATGTTGCATTTTATTTACTATTTTTTTCCATCTAATTGAAATTGTTGTGCATATGATAGTAAAGAACATCGTTGCATTTACAAGTAAAGTACAATTGATATTCCCTAGGTGCCAATTTTTTTTACGCACTCACCAAATACAATTTTTTTTGAAATCCTAAAACATTGTGATTAATATTTTGATGCAATCATGCAGTTTTATTTAAATTCATCGATGTTATAGTTTTTATAAGAGCATAGACATGGTAGAATTTGTTTTTATTTTCAAAATATCAGAAACAAGTGAAAACCAATGTTGCTTTTATTCAAATGCATTGATGTGTTTTTGTACAAAATCACTCAAATGATAACATATTTTATATTTTTGAAATGCCATAAGCTTCTGAGGATATTATTTGAATGCCCTAGTGTTATTATGATTTACACTGATAGGTGCAATTTGCTCTGATAAGTGCACCTGTAGGGTTTAATATTTATTTGAAATTTTATTTTGACATAAAATAACATATTAAAATCAGATCACCATTTAGGACACATCCACATGAATTATAGTAGTTCATAGTATACATTTCGTATTTAAAGTTGCCTTTAGAAAAAATTATTGAAAACTATATTGAAATTCAAACTGTAGTTATATTGTTCTCGAAATTAATTTTAGATATGGACGCAAAATTTTATTTCTAATTTTTCTCAAATGCAAGAACAAAATATCAATAATATCAAATGGACAATTCTTTGAATTCCATATCATTCCATGTTTTCGATCAAAGTCCTTTGTAGAGTTCTCCCTTTTCATCTCAAGTAATTTCAGATTTTATTTACATTTTCATTATCTAATTGAATTTAAATTTTTTAATCCATGTCGATTTGAATATAAATGTATCCAAATTTGTAAGCTCCTAGCTCAGAATTGAGTTCAGATGCAGAAAATATTCTTCCATTTGAAAAACATTGGATGCTATTATCAGGAGTAACATATCGGAAGTAGTTGGTAGTTGAAAATGGACTACCTCTTCACCCTACCAATTGGAACTTGAAATCTTCCATCCGCAATCCTAGATCAACGATGGTAAAAATTGTTTCATATAACATGATTTCAGCAAACCAATTACATTAATGTGCTTACTAATATCATTGATAGTGTACTAATGATGTTCAATATTTTTTGAAATTAGGATTCTAGTGATGATGAGCAACCAACCTACCCTCTTCCTCTTCACCCCACTACAACATAAAATTGGATGAAGGATACTTTAAGATAAATATTGAGAAATATTCACAGAGGAAACATAAAAATAATGGTTGAATCAACCAACTATTCAATTCCAACTACATCTAGTTTCACCAATTAGGAATGACTACACATCAATAGTAGTTCTTCATCACAAGTTGAAAATGGAGGAGATCAAATAGAGCTTAGTATGGATGGTTACTTACAAGATACGATTGCCATGGAGGAAATTCTATTAGATGCATTCCAAAATAATGATCGAGGGGATGAAGCTCATATCACTAATACCTTATTCAAAAGCCTAAAATTTGCTTCCACCACCCCTCCCTTTGGACCTAGTATCAAGTCAAATTCTACTCCATTGGGGACAATGATGTTTTCGTACAACTTGATACCAAAGTTTGGTCATGTCGAATACATGTCTCTAAAAATTATTGAGCTAATTCACCTGCAGTTTGATCAAGTCACTTTTATTTCGAGAAATTTGATCACACAATCAACATTAAAAATGGTTTATTTTACGAATGTTAAATATTGACATTGTACAATTATATTCCCCACCAATTGCAGGTTATTCAAAGATAAGGTTCTTCCAAGTGACAATGTCTTATTAGGTAGTTGCGAAGAGGAAATGCAGTTGTTGAAATTGTTGGGTGTTGAGTACATATCATATCATGCAGGCCTGAATGATTGTATTCTATATAGAGGAGAATATGCAGACAAAGAGATAGGTATGAAATTTGGGCATGACAAGTACCATAATTAAAAGAATGGGTAAATCACATGGTCCTCCTCATAAGATATTGAGGCACATCCCTATAATCCTATCGATTCAAAGGCTCTTCCATTCCAAATAATTATCTATGTTTTAGGAATGGCATGCCTCACACACCAGTGAGTTATGAGTTATGCAAATCCAAGATATTCACTAGCCATGAAGCATATAGAAAGCCTGAAAAATTCAAGGATGAAGTATGAGGTCTACGACTCTGAATAGCCATGGATGGCATCAACCCATTTTCCATCCGAGACAACAACTATTCTATTTTTCCTATCGCAGTGATCAATACCAATACACCCCCATGGTTTTCTATTGAAGAATGAACATCTTATGTGGGCTCTCATAGTCCCTCGTAGAAGACAAGCGAGGAATATGGATGTTTACTTACAATCATTGGTAGACGAATTAAATGAATTATGGGAAGGGATACATGTGTAGAATGTATCAAGACCAATCACAATAAAGAGGATTTTTACATTGTATGAAATATGTTCTTACACCATACATGACTGTCTAGGCTTAGGAATTTTCTCTTGTAAATAACATTTTTATTGATTTTTTTATACATGCGAAAAGATTGTTTCACATATATTTAATTAAATTCAGTACACATGTTCTGATCTTCATGTGTACTGACATTCCAACCTGTATACAATAATTTCTCAGGTATTTCAACAAAAGGGTATCATGGATGCAATTCTTTCAGACCTTCTCTGAAGGCTAGGTGGTCCGAAGACCTACAAAAGAAAATGTATAACTACTCTAGGGTGTTCCTCCCTAAAGAACACCCTTAGAGAAGAGAGACATCCATTTTCAATGACAAACCAAAAAGAATGCAAAGGCATATAATAATGACACCAACTGAATGGCTTAGAGCATGTGAGAAAGAGAAGGAGAAGGAGTTTGCAGAAATGTTCAATTCAAATGGGGAGCTTATGTTCGATGATCCAAAATTTTTCGACACCCATGTTGGGAAATTTCCCATTGGGATGTATTTTATGAGCGTCCATATTGGTTTCCTACAATTAAAACTTTTGAATAGTTTCCTACCTTTTTATTGCTAGATCCTCTTTTTAGATTTCTCACAAATTAAGCTTCTTATGCATGTAATTGGTAGCTGGAATGATAATCATCCTTGGGTTATTTTTCTTTATTTCATAAATTTATTGTTGGTTCCTTTAATCTTGATTTCTCTTTTTCTTTTCTCATTTCAAACGTAGGTAGGATTCCATCTAGTTCATCAATTGTCATATTTTCGAGATATTTCATTTCTTTAATGAGTGAGACTTTTTCATTGAATATTAAGGGAAGAGAACTCAATACTTTCTAAATGATTATTGATTCATTAATTTTTTCATAAACACCTCTAATAATATTAACAATCCCGTTGATCTTGCAATTTTTTATTTTTTACTCATCTTCTAAATCCAAAATTGCATTCTTTGAGTCTCAAGATTTGGTCTGGTTACCTTTTCATATCCTTCATAGTTTCATTGAATCTTGTCCCAAATATCTTTAACATGCACATACTTCATTGTGTTAAATTTTTTCTACTATGCAAAGCCACATAAAATGACATTCATTACTTTTGTATTTAATTTACAAATCCTTTTTACCATCTTCATTAGCTTAATGAGTTGCAAGAATTTTGTAACCATCCAAAAAAAATGTCAACAACAAAGATAACAAAAATAAATTAAATAAATAGTCCTCCTTATCTTCCAGGAAAAATATTTTTTTCAATCAACACATTAAATGCAGTAATAAATATAATAATAATACAGATATTATTTTTTTATTATTTTTTTTGATAAGACATGCAAATTACCTTCTAACATTCAAAAAATCTCTATCTTATAACCGGTTCTAGAATTAACTTTTATATTGTAATTCATTTATATTTTTTTATTAATTTATTATAATTAATATATAGATATAAATAGAATAAAATATAATAGGATATAAGACAATTATGTCTCCGCAACAACTTACTTGGTTAAATTCATTACATCAGGGACTTTATAGCACAAAGCTTGTCAGAATGTTTATAGAATGACTTTTTCGTGATTTAAACAGGTCACTGCAAAAAAAAATGCATTAAACTATCTAATTAATAATGAAAACGTCAGACATACGAATGTTTTCTTTGAAGTGTTCATCCCTAGTTTGGTATCCCTTCTTTGTCAATAGCTCGAGATTACACATTCAAATTTACGCGTCATACATTTGACTGTTCATTGGAGTCGACATTATTATGACAATTTTATGGGAGTTCACCATGATGGTAAATCAAATTTAAATGGCTAATTACAGAAAGTGCGTTCAACCTCTATGATCCCCTGCCCACAAACGCATCAACGCTCTGACAAATAATTAATAATGTAGTCACACTCTTCGCTTGGATAATAATTTCCACATTCCGGGTTAGATCATTTTTTCCATGTATCTTTTTACCTTCACCCGAGAAGTGTCATTGGTCGTTGTTTCTTTTATGGTTGCTCGAGTAGCTTTCTAAGACTGGTGCAACATATCATCTTGCATCACCACAGCACTAGTTAAAGCGTGAAGGTTGGAAAGATGTGCAACTAGTTCAGAAAAGACGTGTAACTTTTATTGCAAAAGACCATTTGAATTTATGCAGGCCACCAGAAAAGCATGAATAGATAAAAGAGCATAAGAAGTACAAACGTGGGGTAAGCAGGAGACCAAACCCTTGATTTATATCTATCGTTGTTCCCCTTATTTTCGCCTGGCTGTGCAACTATGTTCCGTAATGTATAGAACCGCCTTACTGAAATAATCTTCCATGTTCTTAGATTATGATATGTTTGTAGAAGAGTTGTTCGAAAATCCATTGGGAAAAGCATAGAATAAGAGCACAGACGAACGGAAAAATATCCTTCGAAGTCCCGACAAAGGCATGTTAAAAAGTTGCCAGAAAAGTAGTAAAGAAAGCTGGACCATCACACGCAAAGCACTACTACTCCCTATTAGGGTTTCCAAGAGCATAGGTCGTTCATCAAGCTAATTGATTTAGATTTAGTTGATTAAATAGTTTTTAAAATAGGTTGAGGTTAAGTTAAGCCTAGTTTAAAAGGTTGGATGAATAATGATTTGCTATAACACATGACCTCCTCTTTTTATAAATAGAAATAATATCTATTCAATTATAACATACTCATTTACTTATCTACAAGTGACTCATACTAAATAATGGTACTAAAGGCAATGACTTCAAGACTCAAGTTCTACAAAATCTAGAACATTTGTGTTCTCCATTAACTCTAAATCGCCTCCTTAATACATAAATGAATTATTTATCGTGTTTAACTTGTCTCTACATAACAAAAACTTACATTTTCCTAAAGTCTTAGTAAAAACATCTGCCACATTATCATTTGTATTACAATAGATCAAATTAATTTCCTTTCATTGGATCTTTTCTCCTACAAAATGATGTTGTGTCTCAATGTGCTTTGATCTTGCATGATAGACTGGGTTGCTTTCCAATTTGATAGAGCTTTTATTGTCATACTTAATAAATGTTGGTCTCACCTCTTTTTCTCCCATGTCTTCAAGAATTATTCTTAGCAAAATTCCTTCACATGTTGCATTGCATAAGGCCTTATACTCAGCTTCAATGAAAGAAAAAGAAATAGTTGGTTGTTTCTTGCTACTACATGACATATTATCATATCCAATACTAAATGCATAAACAAAGGTAGACTTGTTTTCTTTTGGATCTCTTTCCCAATCATAATCTAAATAACCCATACGCTCAACATTCAAATCAGTATTATATTCAATGCCAAAAATTTTAGTCTCCTTCAAATATTGAAGGACTCTTTTAGTTAATTTCGAGTGACTTTCATATGGCTTAGCTATGAATTAACTAAGTATGTTGATTGAATATGCAGTATCTACTCTTGTTCATAGGGACCTCACTTTAGGAGCAATACCATAACACATGGGTTCATATTGGGGGATATTTATTGAGGAAAAAATGAGATAATATATTGGGGGATATAGGGAGGGCTTTTATATTAGTAAGGTATAAAATGGAGTCCAAATTAATGAAAAATATAAAGGGGAAAA
Source organism: Pinus taeda (assembly GCA_000404065.3). Classification (NCBI taxonomy): domain Eukaryota; kingdom Viridiplantae; phylum Streptophyta; class Pinopsida; order Pinales; family Pinaceae; genus Pinus; species Pinus taeda. The sequence goes on along the minus strand of APFE031024327.1, from coordinate 52,560 downwards.
AAATGTTAAAAAAATGGATACCTACAATATCTAGTGAAAGTAGGGGTTTTTAAATTGTGAACGTGTATTGGGTTTGTATTAGTAGGGGGTTAAATAACGTGATTTTTAAAGGAATTTTCAAATATGTAGTCAAATTAAGGGTATTGTTTAATATGACATGAATGCACATGATATGCCAGAGGTTCATTGAGTGAAGCCCCTGTGCTCTGGTTGAAGTTAAGTAATTCATACTTCCCACCAATGCTCTATATGACATGCCAACCACTTCTTTCAATTTATCATCACTGTTGAGTTTAACATTCTGTTTGAGTGGTGCAGATATTGTTTTACATCCATTCATATTGAAACTCTTGATTAATTCATGTGTGTACTTGTTTTGTGTTCCAAATGTTCTACAATTATCTATCCAAGCTTTGAGGCCTAAATACTAACGCAACTCTCCAAGATCCTTCATTTCAAATTCGTCACATACACTTCTTTTAATCTTTCCAATTACCTTGGTAGCACTCCCTGTTATGATAATATTATGAATATATACAAGAATAAAAACAATATGTCCCTTTTCATCCCTCTTGATGTAGAAATTTGGATCTCCTTTACTTTGAAGAAAACCCTATTGAGAGAAGAATTTCTCAATATTCATATACCAAGACCTGAGTGCTTGTTTGAGTCTATATAATGCTTTCTTTAACCTATGAACAATATGTTCTTCTCCCTATTTTACAAAACCTTCTAGATAAACAATATATACTTCTTCTTTCAATTCTTGATTCATAAATGTTGATTTGACATGTAACCGATTGAGCTTCCTATCAAGGGTAGTTTCCAATGCATACATCATTCTAATGGTGCTCTTTAAAGCTACAAATGAAAACATTTATTCATAATATATCCCTTCTTTTTGTGAATAACCCTTTGCTATAGGTCTAGCTTTGTATTTAACAATAATTTGATAAACATTAAATTTATTTTGAAAAACCATTTTGATCCTATCGAAACTTTATCTTTAGGTAATTCTATCAATTTTTATGTATCATTTTTTATAATCGAACCATATGCTTCCTTCATTGCATTTATCCATTTTGCATGTTAATTAGCTTCTTTAAAGTTCAAAGGTTCTAGTACGTTAATCACTTTAGTCGTCAAGGCATATTCTTTATACCTTACTGTTGGTTAAATATGGTGTGAGGACCTTCTTGGTTGTTCATTTTTTCCATCCATTTTTCTGCTCTATGGTGACTCTTTTCCTCCTCTAATTGTGATTTCACTACTTGAGGTGCACATATCACTAGATTCTTCCTCTGGTTTCTTCTCATGTTAATCATCAACTTCTTCTATGACCTCATCACAATAATGAGGAATATACAATGCATCATAATTGTCCCCTTTATGACCAACTTGGATGCTCATCAAACAAAACATCTATGCTTTAAAAAAAATTATGAATAGAAGGATCAAACATGCTATATGTTTCATAGTTATAATAGTAACCAATGAAAATACACTGGATAGCTTTGGCATAAAGGTTTTTCCTATATTCTTTTTAAACATGAGCAAACACTTTGCTTCTAAATATTCTTAGATGACTTATTATTGGTTTATAGCCATAAAAAGATTCAAATGTAGTCGTATTGTTTAAAAATTTTGTTGGACTTCAATTTTTTAAATAAATAAAAATAGTAATATATTTTGCCCAAAAGGCACTGATAATGTTTTTACCTTTCATCATGCTCCATGCACATTATACTATTGTTTTGTTCTTCGTTTCAGCTACTCCATTCTGATGTGGAGTATGTGGCACTGTGTACAATTATATAATTCCATGGGCTTTGTAATATTTGACAAATTCTCCTATTATATATTATCCACCTTGATAAGATCGAAGGATCTTGATGTATTTTCTTGTTTATTCTCAACCAAGTTTTTAAAATCTTTGAAATATTCAAATACGTCACACTTCTTTCTCATGAAATAAACCCAAGTGTATATTGTGCAATCATCAACAAATATAAATAAATAATATGCTCCTTCTAATGATCTAGTCTACGTACGCCCACATGCATCTGTATGCTCAAGTTCAAGAATATCACTTTTCCTCTATTTGTATGAGTAGGGGAATCTTCCCTATACATATTCCCTAAAGCACACCCTTCAAATGTCAAATATTCATTCTTTAACCATGTAAGTCCCTATATCATTCTCTTTTTTTGTAGTAGCAACAAATCATGATAATTAAGGTGGCCATACCTTTGATTTCTAAGAGCTTTCGTTGTCATGGTAGTGGATTCCAATGCATGATGAATTTTTTTAGTCACACCAAGCTTGTATAAGACTCCCATTTGCACTCCTCTTACTATTATGTTGTAGTTATCTTGTATATCCTTAGCAGCACAATGTCACTTAAGAAATTCATCTTCGAGATTCTAATATGCGATGGTGGACATAAATATTAGATTCTTCTTGATTCCAAGAACATACATCACATTCTCTATTTGTCTTACATGGCCATTTGCTAAGGTTAAACATACATCACCATAACCTTTGATTTCATGAGACCTATTATCTCCTAGATAGATGTGAGTGCCATTATTACTGTGATGATATGTATCGACGATTCTTGTTTGCTTGTCATATAAATTGAAGCACTGGAGTAAATAAAATGTACATTATCATCATCAATTTCTATTAATAAGGAAATTTCTAAAATCAATAATTTAATATTATTGATATTATCACTAATTGAGGCTTCTTGATCAACAAATTTTCCTAAATTTCTTCTATGGTTAGACTGATCATTTATTTTATGACACTCTTTAGCAAAGTGTCGAGACTTACCACAATACAAGCATACATCCTTCCTCCTCAGACAGGTATTTGTCCTTGGTGGTGTTTTAAATTGATGTGGTTTTCGATATGACTCGCCTCCTTTGTTCTTGTCCCATGGCTTTCTTTTGTATGGATGTTTTCCTTTTGTCACCAACCCCAAATCTGAAATTTGAGATTTTCCATTGATATTTTTCCTTTTTTCATATTCTTACAAGAGAAAACATGTTAATTCATTAAAGGCAAGATTTTTTTACCTATTGAAAACATATCATAATCATCTAACATCCCATTCAATGCAATTGTCATTAGATCATTTCTTGAAATATTTTCACCAATAGCACCAAGCTTATGAGCAATTTTTTTGATTCTAGAAAGAAAATTACTAATATTTTCATTTACCTCCAGATTAATTGAGAAAATATTCTTCTTTAAAAATAACACTTTATTAGTATTGGTAATTTTATACAACTTTTCAAAGGTTAACAAGGTGTCTTGAGTTGTATCACAATCCCTCATATGTGAAATAATATTCTCTTTATAGACATTCTCAATAGTACCTTGGCTTTCGTCTCTCTACGCTCCCAACCTTGAACTAAAGTTGATGGTGTTGTCAGTTTGACTTCATCCATTGCTACAATTAACCAAGCATGAACTCCTTCCACCATTGTCCACAACTTAAATTTCCAATTTGTATATTTTTCTCCATCTAGCTTTGTGCAGTCACTTCATATGAATCAACAAATGGA